>PVLD010002004.1:0-179955 GCA_004027595.1 Dinomys branickii
CACTGAGCCACATTCCCAGCCCTAGCAGACTGCCGTCTCTCCCTCCCTCTTTCTGTCTCTCTTCTCTCCCCCTGCCTTCTCCTCTCTCTCTCCTTCTAATTCTGTTTCTGTTTCTGTATACACAGGAACACACGCACACACACACACATGATTTCTCTTCTTGCCATAGAATTTAACTTGGTATTGAAGGGAAATTGGTTCCAGGACTCTTCATAAATATCAAAATCCATGGATGCTTAAGTCCTGTATATGACATACTATTTGCTTATAACCTACATACATCCTCCTGTATATACTAAATCATCTGTAGATTATATAAAAAACTCAATGTGATATATATGCTATGCAAATAGTTGTCAGACAAACTGTTTAGAGAAAAATGACAAGAAAGAATTCTGCATATGTTTAGCACAGACACAGTCCCCCCCACCATTTTCCAGGCATGTTGGTTGAATTCATAAGATGTGAATTTAAAGATACAGAAGTCCAATTTTATTTCTGTATCTGTAATCCACACACTTATGAATAAGATATAATAGGATCTAACTCTTTTGAGTTCTAGAGCCCCTTGACTAATGTACAAAGTACCAGATCATCTCACCTGCTAGAACTGTCGGTGTTCAGAGGAGAGGCCCAGCAGCCGTTTCCATGAAGCAGTGTCTGGGAGGTTCTGGGAGTGTTGCTAAGCTTCCACCAAGGAGAGAAGCTACCAGAAGAAGTACGCATATGCGTCCTACTGAGGAGTTTGGATAACACAGGGAGCACAGATCAAGGTCAACACTTTCTGATTTCTCCTTCCTATTACCACACTGACTATTGAGAACAAACGGATCCAGGCTGTTGTAGGGACCAGTAAGCTAAGCCCCGTGCACATTTGCAAGGGTTTTTTTCAAAGACAAATGCTAGAACAATATTTAGTATCACTGCTATGATTGTCTCTGGGTTTTATTTTATCTATAAAGAAAAAGAGAAGTAGAGTTCTATGACCTACATATTTTTTTGGCAGAAAGGTTTAAAATTTCCCCCTGGCTCAAATTGAAAAAAAAATCTTTCATAATTCTCAGGTCAGACATACAAATATTCTAAACAAAGGCTCATTAGTTCTACCCACTCCACCATCTATTGAGTTAAGACTGGCTAATCCTGAGGTTGACACAGTTAAACGAAAAGGTTCATTTGGAACTGTTAACACTTCGCAGTAACACCTTGCGCTTATACAGAACCTTTCATGCCGAAGTACTGAGAAGTGCTTGGCAGACAGTGTATAAATAGAACCCCCACCCCACCTCCAAAGGCAGACTTCTTCCAGGCACACTGGGACCCAAACACCGCTCTACAGTCTTTTTGTTGGAAGAGAAAATTGCAGTCTATTTTCTCCATTTCAAATGAGGAGAGTTTTTCTTCACATTGAATAATTCTGAAGCTCCAACAACAACTGAGTGTCCAAAGATTTGATTCACTTGTGAAATGAACTATCTGAGGTTAACCCAGGCTCCACAAATCAAGGCTCAGTCCCACAGGACTGCCTTCTGCATCATAAGTCGTGGGTCCCAGGTTACCTATATTTCTGTACAGTTTGGCTACAGATTACAAGAACCCCCTACTCAGTTTGATAATTTTCTATGATGCCTCAAAGAACTCAGGAGAACATATTATTTACCAGTTTATTATGAAAGATACAATTCAGGAACAGCCAAATGAAAAGGCTCACCGGGCCAGTTATGAGAGGTGTATGAGCCTCCTATACCTTCTCTGGGGACCCTACCACCCTAACCCTTGATATATTCAAGAACCCATCTGTTAGGTTTTTATGGAGGTTCTGTTATGTAGGCATGAATCCTTGATCCTTGGTGACTGAACTCAACATTGAGTCCCTTTCCTTCCCAGAGGTCAGGATGTAGAGCTGGCTCATTTTTCTGGAATCAGTAGATGACCTGACATTATCTAGGAGCTCATCAGTTGTCACTGGTTAGCATAATTCAGGTATGTTTGAAAAGGGCTTGTAATAAATAACAAAAGCTGCTGCTCTCACCCTATCAAAGGTTTCAGGAGTTCAGTGCCACGATCTGGGGACAGTGACTAAATATTTATTTTTCGTTTTACCACAGGTATGGCCAGATGTTTCATTTGATCAGTAATGATAGTGCGGGAATGATGCCTGGGTGCTGTGGTGAACATGTCACTGCTCATGGAAGGAGCTCTGGTGAATCTGACATGGCTTCCTCATTGCTTCCCAGCCCATGGGGCATAGCTTTTGTGTAGGTGCTATCCACTAGAATTTCTGTGATGCAAGTGTTTATTGTAGAAAGCCCCTTATAGACCTCATCGAAGTCTGATGGAGATAATATTTGTAATCCCAGGGAAAAGTCACTGGACTTTCAATAAATTAATTCCAGTCTACTACTTCCAGTGTAACCCGTGGTAAGAATAAAGACAGTAAGGTGTATTTGTAGCAGGTCCCAAGTCCAGTGAGAACAATGGCTAACGGGAGCCAACACCTCGACCCAGTGTTGAATCTGGGTTTTATGGATTCGTGAAGAGGTAAATGGCTCAGGGATGAGGGACTAAGAGAAAGGCAGGGCGTATGTGAGTGCTGTGAGCTGGGCTAGGTAAGAGGCCTAAAATCACCTCTGCAATATGCAGAGAAAGAGAGACGCAGAAAGAGTAATCTGCATATCACAGGTTAAGGCATTATCTAGTGTTTTGGGTTTGGTGCTTCAGTCTTGATATATAATTGTCATTTCTTGAGATGTCGCAGGTTCTTTCTTGAAGCTCAGTCTCAGTGGACAGTGTGGTGTCACTCAGCCCAGCTCGCACATACTACTTGGGAGCTATAAGCGGGGCATCACTGACCTGTCACATTACACATCAGCTGGACTCATTCGCACTGCTTAAAGCCACTTGAAGGGATAAAGACAAACCTTATCCAGCTCTGGACATATCAGTACACAGAAGTAGGGCCAGGTTTAGCCAAAATAGAGAAATTTGCTCCTCTTTCAAGGAGAGCTGTGTCCTGGTGGTCCTCCAGATTTATCACACACGCTGCACGATACGGTAGCCACTCAGCACATGCTATAGTTTGGACCTTAATGTCCCCCCAAAAGCCTGTGTGACTGAGGCCTGGTCACTAACCTGTGATATTATTGGGAGGCGGTGGGTGGAGTCTTTGGGATGTGAGGCCTAGTGGAAAGAGTTAAGTCACTGGGAAGGTGCCTTTGAAGGAGATAAGGGATCCCAGCCTTTCCCTGTATCTTTCCATTTGGGCATCATGAGATGAGTGGCTTTGCTCCACTACATACTCTTCACTGTGATACACTGCATCGCGAGAGCCCTAAGAGCAACAGGACCAAGTAAGCATGGATTTAAGTCTCTAAAACCATCAGGCAAAACAAACCTTTCCTGCTTATAAATTGATTATCTCAGGTTATTTTCTCACAGCAATGGAAAAATAATTAACATCTTGTTTTAATCTCTTTCTTCATTACTGGGACCAAATACCCAAGCTGTGGTAAGATGTGAACTCCAAAGGGCTTGGGCAGCCGTAACCGTACCAAATGGTTGTAGCCTTCGTGGCTTCTCCCTTGGGCTGGCTTTATTCACTCTTAGTGGCTTTCCTCAGACATTCCAAGTTCCCAGCATCTCCAACTTTCTGGAGTTTCCACTGTACTCCCGGCTTCACTGTCACAGCTTCAAGGCCTGCCACACTGCTTGGCCTGCCAGGTCGTCTTCTGAAATCTGGGCGGAAGCTTCCATCATGCTACACATCTTGTATTCTGCACTCCAGCAAAACCAGAGCCATGTGGACGACGCTGAGGTCCGCCATCAGCTAGAGCAATACCCAGGCCTCCTGAACCCTGGTTTCAGTGGCTTCTGAATGCTTGGATGGCTGAGCACTGTGACAAGAAACCAAGAAATCCAATTCCCTAGCTGATCTTTTTCAAGCAGGGTGATCTGGGGATCTTTTCAAAGCAAAGTCCTACTTTTGGAGCTTTGAGTCTTTGAAGGGAAGTGTTTTGCTGATTTCTTTGATTCCCTAAAGCCATCTTTCCTATTGTCCTAATCCAAAGTACTTGGTTTCTTTTTAATGCTAATCTTTTCAGCAACCAAGCTCTCCCGCACTCCAAGTTTACAGGTGTGTCCTTCTGGGAAAATTGAAAAGTTTTATGATGAACTTGTTGGTCCTGAGTTTCAGTGTACTGGCTAAAATGCCCTAGCAGTCACAGCCTCAACATTGGGCTGCTTTGAAATTTCCTCCACCAGATTAATTGGTTCACTGTCTTTACTCTCAGTCTCCCTTAAAGTCTCAGGACATAAACAAAATATAGGCAAATTCTCTGCCATAGTGTAACCTACATTATCTGGAGTTTAACTGCCAATGAAGTCTGTGTTTTCAACTGAAACATTCTGAGTCTTTGACATCTACCTTTTTATCAGCATTCTAGTTTTCTCTGCTCCGAACAGAATCTCCCATCAAGCTCCGCTTACAGCATTCTAAGGCTGATACTCCAGCCAGCATCTCTAAGCCTTCCAAATTCCTTCCCTAAAAATTTCCAAAAGCTTCTGACCTACCAGGTCAGATAGAGTCCCAGCAATGACCCCACTTCTAATGATATAGAGGAAAGAAACTCCCAACCTGAATGATATCTGGGATGAGTTCATGTTCTCTAAAATCAAAGAATGAATTTTAGGAACAACAGAGGTTAAGAGAAAGATATATTTATCGAGGGAAAGAAAGCTTCTGTCAAAAAGAGGGACAGAAGGGGGGCCCGAGTGGGTTGCCCCAGAAACCTGTCTTAGGAATTTTATATAGCAAAACCATGAGGTGAGCCAGGTCCGGGGGAGGGAGGAATGGGAAATCACAAGGTAGGCCTGAGCTGGGATAAAACTATGGTCAGCCAATAAGAACTGTTTAGGTAAAATTGATTAAATTGGGATCAAATGGGGAAGCAAGTCATATAGCAACCAGGCATGAATACAGATCAGGGGCTTTTCCTGTAAGGAGTTGGGTTAGTGACTCTTCAAGGTGATGGATGGATACCTATTTAGAATAGCAATCCCTCATGTCCATCCCTAAGGCACTATGGCCGAAAGCAAAGGGCCTGTCTTTCCATTTGTAAGGTATCTGGTCCTCCATACTGGTTTCTTCGAGGGCCCAGCCCTGTCTGACTGCCTATAATATTTCTATCTAACTCAGCTGCCTACAACACTGGTATCAAAATCTGGATGACTTGAGCCAAAATACCTGTCATGATTTTGGGGTTTTTGCAAGAAGAACAATATATAGTACAGGACACATATTTTATAAGATTATTTTGTAACAATCACCCAAAGAATCATATATAAGAGTGCAGGAAATCTGTCCACACACTAAAGACCAAAGAATCCATCTGAGGGCTTGGATCCCATGGTAATGTCCTGCATGTGTCCAGCTGAAGACCTAGAGTCCATGGCAATGTCTTCCATTAGTCCAGCTGGAGTCCTGGAGCCCACAGCAATGTCTCATGCAGGCCTGTTTCATGGGTCTGTACTAGAAAGGCCCAAAGGTCAGTGGTGGAAGCTAGAAAGTCTGTGCCAGCGGGATGAAGGATCTGTGCCAGCAGGCTAAGGGATCTGCACTGGAGCCAGGAAGTGACACTCAAAGTAAGAACCAGAGCTTCTCAAAAAGTACCACAGTGATTATCAGCAATAGTGAGATCTAGAGCTCCTCTGATGATGAGGAAGGCCGAGTTCCCATGAGGAAAGCCAATGCAACAAGCTTCTCCAGGAGACTGAGCTGGGTACCGCCTTCCCCTCCGGAGCTAGGCAACAATGCTCAGAGTGAGGACTGGAGCTCCCCCAAAGTAAACTGAAGCCATTCTCAGCGACAACAAGGTCTGCAGCTCCTTGGATGACAAGAACAGCCTAGTTCATCAGGAAAGCCAGCATGATGAGCCCCTCCAAGAGAATCGACAGCTCCTTTCAGCTTCTACCTGCTCCCAACAGCTTCTCTCAGCTTCCAACAGCCTTCCTTCTTCCTCTCCAGTTCTGCTTCTTATGCCACTGGCTACAATCCTAATGTGGGCCTCCAGCATCCAGCACCACACTTACTCAGTTCAGCTGGGTGTTATAAATCGACCACCAATTGTTAATCCACCACAATACCTGACACCCAAAAGCTCAGAGGGGGACAGATTTATTTGGGATCACATTTTAGAAGTCTTTGTCTTTGCACAGTCAACTGGCTCCAGGCAGTTGTGGCCCGGTGGAAGGCTCTGGTGGAGGAGAACTGCTCACCTCATGGCTGGCAGGAATCGGAGAGTGAGTGAGGAGTCAGAAAGGCAGGTACAGCCTTCCAGGTCATGTTCCCCAGTCACTTGCATGCTTGACTCTATCCCATCTTTTAACATCACGTTTAGCACGTCCATGACTCAATTACCTCCCAAATGCCTTGCCTCTGAGTGCTTGAGGCTTTGGGGAGTTTTCTAGTTCTACACTATTATACGTTACATATGGCCGTGAACACTTGACATGTGTCTAATTGTGACTGCAGTTATACATTATACACTCTCTTGGTTACTTTTCTCTTGTTGCTGGGACAAAAATACCTGACGCGCAGAATTAAGGAAGAGAAGGTCTGTTTAGCTCACTTTTTGTGGAGGTTTCAGTCCATACTTGGCTGGCTCCAAGGCAGAGAGGCACAGGTCACAGGGCAACAGTTCATGGTGGTGGAAGACAGCAGAAGCAACAACAGCAAAACAGAGGAAGACAGCAGTCTCTTTCTCTCCCCTACATTGTATGCAAACTACCCACCCTAGGGCGGGTGTAGCACTCACACCCATAAGCCCAGCATTGGACCATAAATCAATCATAAATCTAGAAGCCTCCTCCCTGGCTGCACGAGGATTTGAGGGGCCATGCAGACATAAACCATAACATACACATACAGTGTATGTGTGTGTGTGTTTTTTGTGTATGCTGCTAGGGATGGAACCCAGGGCCTCACACATACTAAGAAAGTACTGCCACTGAAATACATCACCTAGCTCTGCAATGGAATTTTATTATGATTACTTAATTTCAGTTAATTTAAATTTACTGAGCCCTTTAGGTCTTGTGGCTGCACTGTGCACTATGCAGAGCTATGAAAAAAAAAAAACCCTCTGGAAGGATGGGTAAGGTCACATGATGGGTGGCAGTTCCGGCTGAGCTGAAAGCAGTCCAGTGCCACTGTGCTCACCTCTCTCCTTGGAACTGTAGTGCAGAGAGAAGAGATGCTGGCCTCTGCAGAAAGTCGGTGTGGGACCCCTACCTTCCTCATACCCCTGATCTTGAGTGTGTTGGATACTTGGTCATAGTATCAAACTTTTACAGGTAAATGAAAGTTTTCAATTTAGAGTCACTCAGTTATTTTTTGTATAGATGAAAAATCAGACTTTGAATAAAAGTGAATTATTAAAATTTTGCTTAAAAGTGCTCCTCCCCGAAGTGACTGCTGGTGGAAGGGGTAGTTCTGGAAGGTACGTACTGAGGATTTCATGTGTTACCTACCCAAGGGTCAGTCCTTTCTGACTGCGATGGCAGCGTATTCAACGTGGATCTGCGCTTTAGTATGTGGAAAGACTCCTGTAGAAGAGAAAGTGGTGATTCTGCTAATAATGAGGGCATTGGTGATGGAGGAAGCTGAAGAAGGTAAATGGTAGCCTTTTATGAAGCTTGTTTTATTTTTCCCCCAAGTGAAATTGAGGTGTTGACAGAACTCTGGAGAAATTCTAAATACAGTCACCAGCACAGATGGAATGATATACTAGAGGCAGAACTTGGGGGAGAGTGTCCAGCCCAAAGTGGAGTGGGCTGATGACATGGCAGAGATCCCCAGGAGTAGAAGCTGGCTGGGGCTTCTTGGAAGGAGGGAGGTAGAAGGGAAGGCACAGCCAAGCCGTAATGGTGGATACGCTATCAACTTGAGAAGTTTAGAAGTTTAACTTAGCAGGGGCCGTGGTCCTCACTTTGTACACATCCTCAGCCCGTGCAAGAGAAGGCACCGAGATGGTCTGGGGGTGAAGGACCCACCCCCGGGTGGAGAGCCTGTATATAACATAAGGGGGAGGAGAGGCTTGCTCTACCCTTTTGCTCTTGTTGCTTTTGCTGTCTTCTGTTGCCTTAAAGTGCTACCTCTGTGCCCTGCCACCCTGCCTTACAGCCAGCTGATTACGGACTGAAACTTCCAGAGACTGTGATCAAAATAAACCTTTCTTCCTCAATTTTGGGTGTCAGATATTTTGTCCCAGCAATGAGAGGAAAGTAACGGACACACAGACTAACCGAAGGCAGGGTTGGTTCATAGGGAAAGCAGCTCCTACGGCAGGGCAGGCTCCCTGGAAAGAGTGATCTGCGTGGGATTTCTAAAACCCTCTCTTCCTTTAGGGAATGGAGTATTTCTCACGTTGATGCTTGCATTTCTGGCATGTCTGCTGTAGGTTTATCTTGGCTACACTGTGCCCTAGGTGACTGTGGACCAGGGGCAGTTGTCCGAATGTGACAGGTCCTGAGAACTGTGATTCTCTTGTACACTTTAATTACTTGTGGTCAACTTTCATCTATATGTTGGCATGAAAGGCTCAACTTAATTTATTATATATAATGTATATTATTTACCAAATAACATTTTATAATAGGTAAAGTTTAATATATGATGCATGTAGCATGTAATAAATATTATATGTAATAATTTATTTTAAAAGACAGTCATCTCTTGATCTCTGAGAGGGCTGGTTTCAAGAATGGCCACAGATACTGCAACACTTAGATGCTCAAGATCCATTATGTAGTATTATTAATTGTATACATCTCTGTATAAACTTTATTTTTTAATTTTCTGTGGGGCTGGGGATCAGACACAGGGCCTCGAGCATGTGCTCTACCACTGAGCTACATCCTTTGCCACTTTATGTTTCAATTCATGTCTAGGTCACTTGTTACACTTAGTAGAAGGTAGATGTTATATAAATAGTTGCTATACTGCATTGTTCAGAGAAGAGGTCCCCAAATTCTGGGTCACACACTGGTACCAGTCTGTGGCCTGTTGGGAAACAGGCCTCGTAGCACGAGGCAAGCAACAGGGGAGCTGGAGAAGCCTCTCTTGTGTTTATAATCATTCTCCACTGCTCAAGTTGCCACCAGAGATCTGCCTCCTATCAAATCAGTAACTGCACAGATTCGCATAGGACCTTGAACCCAACTGTGAACTGCACACGTGAGGGATCCAGATTGTACTCTCCTTATGAGAATTTAATGTTTGCTGATCTGAAGTGGACCCAAGGCAATGACGATAGCACTGGGGAATGTAATTATTATGTACCACAAACATATAGTAAGGAAAAAAAGAAAACTAAAAAAGTTTCTTCCTTTAGTCCATGAAAAAATTGCCTTCCATGAAACTAGTCCTTGGTGCTAAGAAGTTTAGGGATCGCTGGGTTAGACAATCATGACAAGAAAAATGTCTATGTACATTTACCACAGGTATAATTAAAAATATGCCCAATCTGTAGTTAGTTGAATTGAGGAATAGAATTCAGCTGATTGTATATTATTATATTGTATATTTGCATATTCTATATAAACATGTATATGTAATATATATATATATGCATTTTTCTTAAAAAGAATTTGGAATGGAATGCGTTAAATCTTTTTTTTTAAAGAAAGGCTTATTGTATCTCACAGTTTGTAGAGGTTTCAGTTCGTAGTTGGCTGGCTGCCAGGTAGGATGGTACAGCAGACGGGCATCACAGGGGAGAAACCGTCCATGGCACAGCAGGCAAGAGACAGCAAGGCAGTAAGCAGCAGCAGCAGCAGCAGCAGCAGCAGCAGCAGCAGCAGCAGCAACCGTAACTCATTAATATACTAACATAACTTCCCAATCTCTTGGTTTGGTTTGTCCAAACCTTTATAAACTTGCATAAGCATTTTAAATGTGATTACTCTGAATAGATGTTTGACTCCTGGCATCATTTTAGAGCCGATAGCAAGTACTATTGTTAATGAGGGCGCCATATCCACCTGGCATCATTTTAGAGCCGATAGCAAGTACTATTGTTAATGAGGGCGCCATATCCACCTTCCAGGGTCTGAGGGATTAGCATTTGAGATATATGGTCAGAATCTCAAATTGAAGATGTTGCCTCATTCCTTGACTGTGTTCCGACAAAGCTGGGGGAAACAGGACAGGAGACAGGGCTGTGTCAGTTATTCTAATCTTAGACACCTGGAAGCCCTGAGTAGTGCCAAAAGCCAGCTTACCTTGATTAAGTGCTGAGATCTAGAAGATACACTGCAAGAACAGGAGTGGTGCATGTGAGGGTACTCTGTACAAGAGAAGATGACTAGGAGCTGACACTAAGTGGGTGCTACTGCACCCCTTTCCTCTGCCCAGACGCTCTCTGCACTAGAGAAAATGCAGGCAGATGGTAAGTGAGCAGGATGCTGCCTTTGTCTTGCACTTATCTGGGAGAATATGCAGAGCAGGTAGCAGAATCGTTGGAGGAGATCTGTGCACAAGCCATCCTGGGGTTACTGGCTTTCCAACCTGTTAGATTCCTGACTTTTTTTCAAATCATAAAGTCTTCAAACATGACTTCTATCCAAGGATATTAAGTGGGTGAAGGCAATTACTGTAACTTAATCAACTGTCTAATATTTGGGAGCTGATTTCATGCCAGGGTTTCACATTGGCTGTGGGGGTGTCTCATTCTGCCAATTCCAGTACATACACCAAGTTTGGAGCTACAGAGGCACATTCACATCCTCAAGGAAAAGCATTTATACCCCATTCATATTAATGGGATGAAGAATGTCTGAATCTTCAGGGGAGGTTTTTGTGGGTGGAGATGGACCTTGGCTTTTTCTTAGCTAGTGGGAAAAGAGTGATGTGTGGCCTTGAAGTGCACTGTGGTAATTCTTGGTGACACTAGGTGGGCTATCTGGGGTTAGGGTGATGTGTGGACATGCCACCTCATTATGATGACTGAAGCTTGTCTTCTCCATGTCTTCCAAGGAACTAATGATTTGCGACTATCTGTCTGTGGTAACCTAAGAGATCTGTCCATGTGCTAGAGACCCAAAGAATCTAGCTGGGGCCCTGGATCCCATGGCAATGTCCTGCACAAGTCCTGCTGAAGACCTAGAGTCTATGGAAATGTCCTCCACAAGTCCAGCTGGAGGCCTAGAGCCCACAACAATGTGTCTTGCCAAGTCTGTACCAAGAATTTGCACTGGGAAGGCCCAAAGCTCAGTGGTAGAAGCTAGAAAGTCTGCACTAGCAGGATGAAGGATCTGTGCCAGCAGGCTGAGGGATCTGCAGTAGAACCAGGATCCCCAGGGGAAGATTGTCATCTCCCTACCCAAAGCCAAGGCCTGGATCTGACACCCACCTGTATGAGTATGAGAAGCCCAGCTACAGAGAAGGTGGCAGGGCCCAGGGCTCACCAGTGCTGATGCCCAGGCCCTCTGAACCTCATGGCGGGAAAGCCTGGGAATCCCTGCTCAAGGACCCAGGACCCACAGCTGTCCCTGTAGGTGGAGGTGGTGGATTTAGCTGGGCCTGGCCTGGAGTGTATTCTGGGCAAGCTGTGAGGAGGCCTCCTAAGGTTTCTGCCTAGTAATGGCTTTGCCCTCAGGAGGTGGGTCATCAACAGCCTGGGAGAACTCAGAGCTCAGCTCCTGGCCCAGGGAGCATGAGGATGCCAGATGTGGGGGATCTCTAGCCATGTGGGCAGGGGCTTCTGACTTGAGCGCTTCCTTCTACACACTCCTTGTAGACTGAAATTCCTTTCACAGAGAAGAATTATTCCAGAAGGATCAAGTTGCAAGTTTTCCTCCTTCTTTGGCAATTTATGAGACACTTATCATTGACTTCTGGCCTCCTTTGACTTTCTGAGCATCAGCGGAATTTATTCAACCTTAACACTATAAAAGATAACTAATTACGTGTTAGGAAATTTGTGAACTTTAGTGACAAAGGGTGTTTAAAACATTTTGCAGTTGTATGATCCTGGGCAAGTTGTTTTCATCTTTTTTGGATTTTAAACCATACTTCTTAAAAGGGACCAATTGCACTAGAAGATTGTTCAGGTCTATTCCATTCTATTACATTATGATTTCCCATTTTCATAATTAGAACCACAATGCATATATCATGGGTCCGGGAGTAACACTGACTGAAAAAATTGCATTCAAATATAAATGACCAATACCACTTCCTTTCTTATGATCAGAACTGAAAAGAGGCAGGTGCTCAACAGGATGAGAAGAAAACAGAAATATGAAAGTGTCAGAAATAAGCTGTACAAAAGAAGACAGAAAGAAAGAAAGAAAGAAAGAAAGAAAGGAAGGAAGGAAGAAAGAAAGAAAGAAACTGCACTGACTAGCCTGGATTTGACTCTCAGTTCTGTTGCTTGCTCTTCCTGTCAACTTGGATATGCTTGACCTCTGCACCTCAGTTTTCTGATCTATGACATGGGGTGGGTGGAGTCAAGGGATTAGAGGGAGGCTTACAAGATCCAGGGCAAAGAGCTCTATGTAAGGGGCTACTGCCTTCACTAACGATAGTTCTGAGTCTGGGAGTAGGAAGAAGTGGAGGCGAGAAGAGACATCTTATTTTCAGCCTTAACATTTTGGTAAGCAACAGGAAGTGCTATCTACATTGTGTGGCTCCTCGGACTAAGAAACTCCCTGAGCAGAAAAAGAACTTATGCCTAGCATGATACTTTGAAAAAGTAGCCTTTTCCTTCTGGCCCTGCAATTTTTATGATGTTTCAAAACTGGACCGATTAAAGATGAAGAAACAAACCTAAACTCTCATAACCCAAAAATGGCATATTATGTATTTTCAGGTTTTTGAGTGATTTCTGTGGGGTTTTTTCCCTTATTGTGTAAAAAATGTTCTGATTTAGGATGATCTCAGTAAGTGTCATAGTCCTAGATGTTTCTGTGATAATTCACTCACTGAGATGATTGCAGCTTTAATGGTGTAACGTAGTCTACGCAATCTTTAGATGGTCTTTCCATGGTTCCCCTGAGGTGCCACGCTGGTTCCTAGAAGGGTTCTACAGCAATGCCTCGCCCTGCCATCCCCTCTTCCTATCACCCTCTGGTCCTGAGCCCTCCCTAGCCAGTGATATCTCTCCCTCACCTGCTGCTTGCAGCCAGCTGGAGACCCCAAGGGGCCTGTGGCATCACCTTTCTCCCTGACCCAGGAAGTCTTTCTTGGGCTGGGGACACAGGACAGTTGAATAAATGTAGGCTATTGTTTCCTTTGCTTTCTTCTCTAGATTTACATTCTTTGGGTAAGTCTTTTGCAAATGCACAAAGTAATTTAGATGTAAAGTTGTGTATGCTAAAATTCATGCAGAATAGGACCATTAGAAATGCATAAAGAAAAAAAAGTTTGTGTGGTAGATTAGCTAATGGGCAATTTGTAACACCCAGCTGAACTGAATCAGTATGGTGCTGGGTATGGAGGGCCTAACTGTGTGTGGCAGACCAATAACATGAAAGGAGTCTGGAAGGGAAGATGGTATGTTCTTGATTCTCCTGCAGAAGCTCGTCACATTGGCTTTTCTCATATAAACTCAGCTGTTCTAATCGTAGGAGGATCTTGGGTCCTCACTGTTGCTGAGGATGGCTGCGATTCTTTTTGGCGGAACTCTGGTCCTTACCTTGAGTGTTGCTTCCTGGTTCCAGTGCAGATCCCTCGGTCTGCTGGCACAGACCCTTCATCCTGCTAGTGCAGACTTTCTAGCTTCCACCACTGAGCTTTGGGCCTTCTCAGTGCAAATTCTTGGTACAGATTTGGCAAGAGACATTGTTGTGGGCTCTAGGCCTCCAGCTGGACTTGTAGAGGACATTTCCATGGACTCTAGGTCTTCAGTTGGACTTGTGCAGGACATTGCCATGGGATCCAGGGGCCCAGCTGGAGCCTTTGGGTCTCTAGTACATGGACAGATCTCTTGTACTCTTTTGAATTTGACTTTTTGGGCGAAAAATAATCCTATAGATTGTGTGTCTTATAATAAAACCTGTACCTGTGTAGACACTGATTACAACAGTATGGAAGGAAAAATGAATCATGGTCTAGAGATCCTTGGTGTTCTTGGTCTTAATTTAGCTTTGAAGTGGCCAGTAATAAAGACATACAAATAGATATAAAAATTAATAAAACACCACAAATTACTGGATTTCCTTTGTATCATGGATAAAAGTAACCCAATTTGAAATATGTTTGGCTCTTAACTCTGAGGAGACTAATCACATGCACCCTTGTGACTAATCACATGCACCCTGTTGACCACAGACCTGGTCACAAGAGTCAAATGTCATATAAGTCAAAATATCACAAAAGTACCAAGGACTTAGTTCTTCATGTACCAATTTCTCCATCTTTTTGCCTGTCACCATGAAAAGAGAACGTTTACTCCAGGGCCACCTACTCTATGAGGTAAGATGGTTCAAAAGTGAGAAGCATAAATGAGAGCTCTGACCCATCACTCACACAACTTTACACAGGCAGTACTGTGGGCCTCAGGGGCCACGATGCTTCTTCCTGCCTTCCAGGTTCTCTTATTGCCATCTTGGGCTGGGGATAAATCTCAGAGGCACAGGTGCCTGCCTGGCAAGTGCAAGGTCCTGAGTTCGATTCCTGGTGCCAAAAGAAAGAAAAAAGAAATTGTCTTATTGCTGTCTCCTGCCCCCTCCCCCATTGGACCCACTTCAGCGTGGCTCGAGCAGTGACTGGAGGGAAGATGAGGTCAGCGTTTCAGTGCGGGGATAGGGAGCGACCACTTGCAGATTCTCATGAAGGGTTTGGTCTTTGAAGAGCAATGGGAAGCCATCAAAGAGTTTACTTTTGTTTCATCTTGTTGTTATGTTGCTTTTAGCATGGGAGGCACAGGCTAATTTCAATGTTGAGAGTATCACTATATGCATGTGGAGGCGGCAGGCAAGGGTACATGTGGGCATCAACATGGCACTGTAGGGGCAGGCGAAGGACAGCACTGGGTGGGAGGTGGCACTGGGAATGGAGAGAAACAGATGGACTCTTGGCAAATTGGGTGGTGAGGGTCAGGACATGCCAAGGACTACTCCTTGATTCTAGAATGCGGCAATGCCCACATGGGGCTGTGGAGGGAGGGTAGTGAGCTTTGGTCTTGGCCATGCTCCTGAGTCCCGGGGGGAGCCGTGTAGTGTGAGTGTTTTGCACATTTCTGGATTTGGAGGCAGTGTTTGAGATGGAAGATTTAAACAGGAAGTTGTCGGCCTATTGATGGTAAATGGGAGGAGAGTCTGTGGTGAGATGAGCCAGTGGCTTTGAAGGAGGGAAGAGGCGCCCCGAGTGCCAGTGACAGCAAGGCAGTGTTAGCAGGAGGGCTGGAGAGGGCTGTAAGGATCCAAACTTAGGGCTTCAACAAGAGGGGAAGGGTTACTATGTGTCGCCTGAAGTCAGGAGGAAGTAGGATGTTGCGTTGTCAGGGATGCCACTGGGAGAGCTAGTGTGGTAGAGAGGGCAGGCAGTAGCTGAATGGGAATGCTGGAGAGGACGCTGGTGTGAGGAAGTCGGGGAAGCAGAAGTGAAGGACTCTAAGAGCAAAATAAAAGATAGAGAACAGGAAACAAGGAGATAGATCTTTTGCAAAAGGAAAGGGGCCGAGAAATGGAGGGAAACAGAGAAAGGGGGAGGGGAAGGGATGAAATTAGGATGTGCTATGTGCGTGCATCAGCTCGCTCCGAGGAGCTGAATCATTATGTACTGTAAATGCGTCAATAAAGTAAAAATGGAAAAGGAGAAAAACAAGAGAAAGCGAAAAATGGGATGGAGGCAGAGATAGGAGAATTCAAGCAGTGATGTTAAGTGTGATGTGGTGGGGGGAGGGGAAGAGTTACATCCCAGAGCTCACACCGCTTCAAATATTCTCTGAATCCTTAATTGAGAAGAGGAAATGTGTGTGCAGCAAAAGGAAGAGAATTTTGGTGAGCGCTGCCATCTCCAGTGAACTTGTGGGATAACTTTGAGCGACTTGCTGTGTACTTTAAACCTTCAGTGTTCCCACAAGTATTGCTGTGGGGTTGATAAGTAGTGGCCACCTTGAAGAACAGGGATGGGACCATGAGGGGACAGGACCAAGGAAGTCAGAGTGGAGGAAACCGAGCAGTCTAAGGCGCCTGACGCCTCTGGGCCAGGTAGGTGTAATACACACTGTCCTCTCCAATATGGTTAAATCCATTCCTCCAAGTGTAAAAATAGCACCTAGTTTCTGCCTGCCAGAGTCCAGCACTGTCTGCTCCATCATTCGGAGGGTACATTCAGCGATGGGCTCCTGCCTCGGAGCTAAGGTCCTGTTTTTGTCTTTGAACATAACCCGAGCCATAATGGAGACAGTGTGAGCTCTTTCCCCCTGTTCCTGTCTCTCTCTCCAAATAATTCCCAGAAGGGCAACTCATCAAACTACACCTCAGTGGCTGGACCCAGCGTGGCTCCAGACAGCCAGGAACCCAGCAGCGCCAGCTCTGGACAATGAGTTCTGCCTCCGCAGGGGGAAGAGGAACCAGCCCAGAAATGCAGGCGTGGGAAGAGTGTGTGCCTGGGAAAGGGATAAAGTGCGAGGTGCCTGTCTGCCAAACTCCCCACTTAGCCACGTTTTCCAGAGCGAGTGCCTACTGGGGATGAGATGCAAAAACACTGAGTGCTCCTGTGTTCAAGAAGCACGATGGCTTGTTTTCTCACGGAACCTGGGGTTTGTGAGAATTCAGATTTTAGAACTTAACTGTGTGGTTGTGCTTCTCAGTGTAGTGGGTTTGTTTATTTATTTTTCCTGCAACAAGAAACATTCTGTATTTCCCAAGGATTTAGCTGTCAGAGCTAGGCAAACAGACATTATGTTTAGAATAATTAAGAAAATGTACCTTGCGGTTGTGGTTGTGGGGATGATCCTCACCCAGACCCTTGTTGCTAATTGCTTTTTTCCAACATTCTTTCACTAATCAGACATAGATGAGGGACAGGTGAAACATATATTCTCTGTGGACTAGCCAGTGCCTGTAGATCTGGCTTAACAACCTTACCTGGTGTGCTAAATGGATTCATAGTTGTTAGGTTCTGGGCACATATGGAAACATCTCTGCTTCAATGAGGTAAGGGAAGTGTCAGTTAAGTCCATTATTGATTTTGGGCCTAGAAAATAAATGGGGAGGAGTGTTTTGGTTACTTTTCTCATTGCTGAGACCAAATACCCAATACTCACAAGTTAAAGGAGGAGAGGTTTACTTCAGCTCAGAGTTTGCCGAGGCTGCAGTCCATAGTGGATGCCGGGTGGCTTGGCAGAAGGGAATCACAGAGGAGAAACAGCTCATGGCACGGCAGGCAGAAGGCAGTGAGCAGCAAGCAGCAAAATACCACAGCAAGCCCCCCTTTCCTCTTATCCCATTCAGGCTGCAGGCTTTTGGGGTGGTGCCACCCACACCTAAGGCGGACTTTTCCCATTATCCAGAACTATGCTAAGCCAGTCTAGTTTAATTATCACGTCCTTATCTACATTCGTACACTCTGGATCCTACCACTTCCTCTAAGCCCCCGTTTGAGTGCCTGAGACTTCTGGGGGGACATCTAGATACAAGCCACAAGAAGAAGACAGAAGGAGCAATGATGGGGGAGCAGGTCAGGAGAGAGATTCTGTCCATGGGAATTATCAGAAGGAGTGGAGCATGTCTATAAGAGCCTGATTTTAATTTTCAGCATATGGACATTGTTGATTTGGGGCACTACCATTGTGACAGGCCAGTGTGGTGCATATAACATTTAGCTTGACTGCGACTGCTTTTGTTTTGTCTCTTGCTGTGCCCTTCCCAGAAGAGATAATCTCTGCTTCTAGAGAGAGCAGTAGGAGGTGTGTGGGGTGGGATGCTGCAGGGATATTGGGCACAGCCACAGAGAAGACCTAGGTCAGTATTCCTGAGGATCTAATCAATGGGGAGGCATGCACAGTGGCAGCCAAGATTGGCAGTTATGATCCTGGTGGCCAGAAGAGTGGCAGCACCTTGGCTCCCTGGGGCCTCTGTGGAATACCTTGCCTGGCATTCTAGAGAACAGTTCTTAGTGTCTTAGAGGGTTCTGGTGGGTGCTAAGGTTTTACTTACTGGTCTATCTTGAGGGGAAAACTGGCTAATTAGGCAGTCTGGCGAGACTGTTGCTTAGTTGACTGGAGAAACTGGGAATTGGAGGAAGTACAGCTTGGTGGCCTAAGCATGTCAACGGTGGCAACCTCAGAAGATGATCTGTGCTGAGACTAACTCTGAACTCTTCAAGCTAGGATCACTTGGAAAACTTAACATAATAGCAATGCCAGGTCTCATCTACCAACTGGGAGAAATGCACCTTTGGAGATGGGGCTGATGTGAAGATAATGACTGACTTAAAATAGTTTAGCATGTGATTTTTTAAGTTTTATGACAGTATCAGACTGATCAGCACTCATTGGAATCCATATTTCAAATTTTAAATTTGGCTACAAAATTTGGGTTTGCAAAATTCTCTCGAGCTGCTGGGTAGCAGCAGTGAGTCATACCTCCCAATTACTCATGTGAGCATGAGGGTGAACAGCTGAAGTTCTAGAATCCTGTGTTGCTAAGCTGTGATGCGGTCTACTAAGTATGTCCAATGTATTTTTGATTTACAATATTTTCAACTTATAATGGGGTTATCAAGATGTAGCCTTGTCATAAGTCAAGAAGTATTGTGTGTTTTGGCAAAATAAGAGGAATAAAAATAGATGTACATGCAAGTTCTAGAGAAACCACCAAGAAAATAATTCAAAAAGTCATTAAAAGAATAAAATGTTATACTAGAAATTATTCACTTAAACAGTGAAGGAGAAGTATAGAAAGAGGACAAGAGACAAATATCCATCAAAATATAAAATGGCAGATATAAATCCAAGTGTTTTCATAATTACATTAAGCATGAATGGTTCAAAAAATCCAACTGATTAAACAATCCAAAAAACAGAGGTTCTTATACTGAATAAAAACTTAAGATCTCATTGTATGTTCTATATGAGGAGCACAACTTGCACTCAAAGATTCAGGTCCATTGAAAATAATATAATGGTAATTATATTTCATGCAAACAATAACCATAAGAAAGTTGGAGTCATAATGATATCAGATGAAGTAGCTTTCAAACACACGAATGAACAAACAATTGCTAGAGATGGACATTTTGTAATAAAAGTGTCAATCAATTAAAAAGATGTAACAATTATAAACATAAATCAATCTGAATAGTCCAGGAGACTTCAGTAGGACAAACAGGAGAGGCCCCCCTGACAACACTGATTTTTAACAAGCGTCTATGGAAGACAGTATCTTCATAGAAGTGGTAGAGCAGCTGAGAGGTTCCAGCCTTACAGGGGAGCAAAAAACCAAGAACAGATGCCTTGAAGAGGGTAAGAAGAACAGTTTCACTTTACTTGTGTCACCCTGCCCTAGGCAGCACAGCTCAGTGCCATGAGAGACCCTTTCAACTCAAGATTCCCCCCAACAGGTAAAGGTGGGAGCAAACTGCGGGCCTGGTTCCCCAGCTGTCATGGTCTGAATGTTTGTGTTCCCAGAACTCACAGGGGACCTAATCTGCATGGGAGGCCATGCGGTGGTATTAAGAGATAGAGCCTTTGGGAACTGATCAGGTCCTGAGAGTAGAGCTTGCTGCGTGGGATTGAAGCCGGCAGTGGTTCCCAAAGGCACAGCCTTGAATGCCATAATCTCGAGTGTCAAAGTCCCTGAAGAAATTTTCTAAATTCTAACCTCCTCTTAAAGCACAATCTGAAAAGATTAAAATCTCAAATGTTGAAATCTTTAAAGGCCCAACACCCCAAACCACAATTCCCATGGTGGAGTGTGGGAGGGAAGAGCTACGTGAGAGACGTAGAGAGGGGCTGAATTCTGGGGAAGGGACTGGCCACATGACGCAGCAGTGATAAAAATGTTAGTTTAAAAATGTATCTTTGGTCTGCATTGACATTCCTTCCAGCTGGTGAAACTCCGGGAGTTTTAATGAATTAAAACTATGTTTGCCAGAAGAAGCCCGTGAAGCTACTGATTGGTTGAGAATAATTATGTGTACAGTAGGTTAAAAAGATTCTTATCCAGGGGCGTTGCTGTTTGATCACCAGTGCTGTTGCTGCCAAACCTGCGGCCAGCCTATGGGCACATGCAGAATGGATTTCTTTGTATCTAAATCAACATAGAAGTGTGGTACAGGAGATAGGAAAATGTAAGAAGAAATGCTCATGTTGATATACTGAATCGAAGAAGAATTTAAAGATTAGCACCACAAAGGAAGTGGATATGAACCTATTTTCCAAGGAAAGCCACAAGCTAAAAGAAAAAAGTAACTATACATTATGATGCAAGATTCAAAATAAGAGTCCCGGGTTGTGAAAGTTAGCCAGCTGTTATGGATTACCTCTGTATAGTTGCCATAATCTTACTCCTGTAATACAATGTTCAGTGGAGTGAATTTTCTCTTTAGTTAAGGTTTTGCACTATTTTAAATCATCAGCATTAATTTTTGTAGTTCACTATGATATATACACATATATATATTCACATCATTACACCATTTCTAATATAGGATTATAAACTGTGTAAGACAGTGAGAGAGTTCTAATTTGTTATATGCTTTTTTTGTTGCAAATTTGACTTTGTTGAAGTGCGTTATCACAATACTGATTTTGTGTAAAGCATTGTGCATGTATGTCCAGTGTTGAAACTTGTTAAATGAAGATGTGTTCTTTTCTCTATGCATTTGAAAGAAAATTTCTCAAGATCTTGGCTGTTTCAATGACTGCCTGTACAGTGGTGAATGAAGTTACAAAACAGAGCACCTACAATTACTAACCAAAGCAATCTTCATAATACATTTTACCTTTTTTCTTTATGCATATGCTTCATCTGTGCAAGACTTACACCTGTACAGCTATTGTTAGCATACCTGAGTGTTTATGGGAGTAAAACCCACATTTATTGTTTATTTTATTGTGTCCTATCATGTGTTCTCAGATCTCCTTTTAAAAAATGTGAGTAGATGTCTTTTTAAAAACTTTAAAAGTTACCACTACTAGTCTGGTATGGTGGTGCATACCTATAATCCCAGCACTAGGAAGGCTGAGGCAGGAGGAGTGTTGTGAATTCAAGGCCAGCCCTCAACTACATAGCAAGATCCTATCTCAAACAAAGTCTCAAAACTTATTTTTATTACTGTTGTGTGTTTTTTTTTGTGGTGCTGGGAATTGAACACGGGGCCTTCTGACTAAACTACAGCCTCAGCCCTGTTTTATGTTTCATATAGAGACAGGGCCTTGCTAAGTCACTAAGTTTCCCAATCTGATCTCAAACTTGAGATCCTCCTGTCTCAGCTTTCCCAGAGCTACATTTGAAGTTATGGCTCTTGTCTTTGGGTAATACATCTTTTGGGATTATGGCCAACGAAAACATATGTTGACACAAAAATCTGTGTATGTGACTGTACGGTACTCGTCACAGCATCTTTATATGTAATTGCCAAAACACTGAGAATGATCAAAGTGCTCCTAATAGGTGATTAAATAAACTGACTTATCCATACCGTGGAGTACGACTCAACAATAGAAACAAGTGAATTGAAAATCCATGCAACATTCTGGATCATTCTCCAGAGAATTATACTGAGTGAAAAAAGCCAATATCAAAAGTTCACATGCTGTATAATTTCGTTTACATAATGTTCTCAAATGACAAAATTACAGAGATAGAAAATAGACTAGTGGCCGCCAGGGGTTCAGAGGGGTGCAGGAGGGGGCAGGCATGATTATAAAGGGGCTGCACAAAGGACATCTTTGCGGGAAGGAGCGATCTTGATTCTTGATTGAGGCAGTGGTTGCATGAATTTATGTACTAGATAAAATAGCACAGGACTAGCATACATGCTGTACCAATGTCAATTTTCTGGTTTTGACTTTTTTGTTATTATAACTGGGCAAGGGTACAGAGACCTCTCTGTCCTATCGTTGCAACTTTCTGGAAATCTATAATTTGTTTGCATGAAAAGCCTTTTGTGAAGTGTAGCTGGCAGCCTCGAAGGTTGCCCCCACGATTGCAGCCTCCGTTCTCATCCCCTAGGCGACCCCTCCCCAAGGAGATAGGCCCAGTTTAGTGACTCACTTGTCGTGAGTAGAATCCCGCAGAAACTACCCTGGGTGACAGAGAGTGCGCTTTCTTTCTGGACCACACTCCTATCCCTCCTGTCTTCCTCTGGGGCGGGCAGGGCCCCTGGCAGCAAAACTGGGGGCTGTCTCCGGCCAAAAGCCAAGGAGGGCCACAACCAAGATAGCCCAGCTTTGAGAATCATGTCCGGTTAATCCCAAGGTGACCGCAGCCCCGGCGACACCCTGTGAGCTCTGCCAGGCCAAGGCATTCAGAGGCTCTGTTTCCTAACACTCATAAAATAGATGATGTATACTGGTCATTCTTAGCTGCTGAAACACATGAACAAAACAGAACAGCAGTAAGGAAGGTCATGAAGTAGAAATAGGTGAGGGATGCTTGGGAGAAAGTGTGTAGGCCAGTCCCATGGACTTCATCTCCGCAGGAAATCAGTGGGAAGAGAGATATCATTTGTATGTGATGACTAGCTCAGAGGACTTCTGCCCTAGTCCCTTTCCTTGTGACTAGAACAAAATATCTTACACCTACAACATAAAGGTTCATTTGGGCTGGCAGTTTCAGAGGTCACAGTCCAGGTGTGGCCAGCCAGCTGCAAGGGAGAAACAGCTCGGTGGATAAAGTCTGCAGGAGGGGAGCTGCTCAGCTTAGGTGGCCAGGAAGCAGAGAGAAAGGAGGGTCGGGGAGGGAGATAGAGCTTTCCAGGTCACACCCCAGTGACCTGCCTCTTCCGACCTGGCCCCACATCCAGCCATGGGTCCCCATGATCCAATCACCTTGCGCCCCACCTGTGAGCACATAGGGGGGCATTCTGGATCTAAGCCCTAGCAGCTGCTAACAACTCAAAGAAGAGAAGGCAGGATTCCGCCAGAGAGCAGCAGTGCTACTGTCTGTGAGTAGCAATGTGAGGAAAATGCTGTCTTTAAGAAACCATGGCTTGAAGGGGATGTGGACCAGGTTGGAATGGGGAGAAGCTCGCTCCAGTGGTTTGCTAGGGAGGCCCCCTCAGTGGCCACAGAGAGGTGAGAGGGCAGTGCTGAGAAAAGAGGGGTCAGAACACAGACTGCCAAGGACACCCAACAGGTCCAGGCTGTCAATGTTAGTTGAGTTTGCGATGTGGGCACTGTTATTATTCTTGAAGTTATTAATAAAACAAGGGTGCTTCATATATAACTTGGCTACTACCTTGGAAGAAAACTTACAGTTAATTTCCTACTTCCTATGATGGTTATTCACATTGGAGCTGCTGATATCTGGCATAAGGGCCCAGCTCAGCAAAGCCAGCCTTCTGGAGAACCTGCATGTGCCTGCCTCCCTCAAGGGCTTCCTGGGTTCCAAGTGAGTCATCCTGCTCCTCGGTGCTCTGTCTGTTCGACTGATGAAGCAGAATGGTTAGGAGTATGCGTTCTGAAGCCAGATGGAATTGTTTCTCATCCTGACCTGGGCTCTGTGACTGTACCCAAGTTATGCTAACATCTTCAGGTTAGTTTTCTTGACTGTAATAGTAGAGTGGTCCTATCTTCTTAGGAAGATAGGCCCCTCTGAGGGCCGAGATTGCTGTCCATGGCCTCTGGTGTGAACAGGCCCTCAAAAACTGGGTGCTACTTGAATTATTAATCCAGACAAAGGGAGGGTCATGAGGCTATATTTTATTTCCCAGGAATAAAATTGCATGGATGGTGAGGACAGTGTGAGACCAGGTAGATACCAGTAAAGAGTGAGCAGGGGCCTATGTTCTGTTCCTGACTCAGTGGAGATGAGTCTTCAGAGAGATTTTGCTCTGTCCTTCCTGGGGAATGGTTCACGCCAACTTGTTAGAAATTGATAATGGGGACACTCTGAAAGTTCTTGCAGTGCCTCATTTATGTGTGTCTCAAGGTCTCAATCTCACTTCCTGCAGTGCTGTGTGTCAAATCGAATGGCTTATGATCATTTCTGTCCCAGGAAGGAGAAAGGACCAAGGAATCACTCAGTAATAAGATATTGGATAAAAGACCCATTGCATTTTCATTCTGGCTCTCCCAGCAGATTGTGGAAGGAGGGACTCCTATCATTTATTACTGTAAATAAACAAAGAGTTTGCCCTGAAAGAGCCATTTGTAAACCTCCCCTTGTCTTCTTAGAGACTATGGGGGAACTGAGCAACATCCAGCATCCTGTGGGCTGAGCCTTGTGCTCCATCCCTTTGCTCGGTTTGGAATCAGAGTGAACATTTAGATTTCTTGCAGTATTGGAGATTGAACCTCGTGTACACTAAGCTGTATCCCTAGCCCTTTTCATTTTTATTTTCATTTTAAATTTTGAGGCGGTGTCTTGCTAAGTTGCCCAGGCTGGGGTTGAAGTTTTGATCCCCCGCCTCAGCCTTCCAAGCAGCTGGGATTGCAGGGGTGCACCACCATGCCTGGTGAGAAGTTAGAATTTTTGATATTCCTTATATTGGATTGATTATTTGCGTATGCTCACGTGTACGGTCGGTTATTCAGTAATGTGAATATATGTGTAATATTCCTCAAAATGTGTAATATTATGTAAATATGCAATATTATGTAAATATGTAATATTATGTAAATATGTAATATCCCTACATAATGATGTAGCTTTTGTCAGATGTTTACTGAGTTTTCGCTCTCTGTCTCTCTGTCTCTGTTTCTCTCTCTCTCCTTTCTGCTAGATACTTGAGTTAGAATTTAAAGCACTAAGTAGACATCGTTGAGGCTTTAAGAACTACACAGCCTCCTAAGAGGTGATGTTTACACATGGAGGTTATCCTAAGAAAGAATAAATAATGAGACGTGATTCAACGTAGAAAGGAGAGGACGTGTGCTATGGCAATTCAGAGTCAGAGAGATACGGGAGCAATGGGGGCAAGGAAAATCTCATAGAAGATGCACTGCAGTTGAGCTCGCCCTGGAGGCTGGGAAGGGTCTGGGCAGGAGGAAGGTAGTTAACCTGAGTGGCGGTGGGGAGGGGCACGTGACGCAGCAGGGTGTGAGGTGAGCAGGGAAAGGAGAATTTTGCCTCCAGTAGAGAGTTTGGATGTCAGACCAAGGATGTTCGATTTTATTTATCAAGACACGAGGAACCACAGTAGCTTTTTGCCCACTGACACATTGGTGAGGTATTTCAGGATGCTTGTAGCAGCAGGGACTGATGAACAGCCTGTCTTAGGGCTCTCAGGCCCCCCTCACAAGACACCACATACTGGTGGCTTACACTGGAGTTCTGGAGACTGAAAGTCCAGTGTCAGTGTGTCAGAAGAGTTGTTGTCCTGTGAGGGCCTCCTTCGGGTTGAAGATGGCACCTTCTTCTCTGTGTTCCCATGGCCTTTCCTCAGTGTACAATTAGACGGGATGAGAGGGAAGGCCTCAACTGTCTCTTCTTATGAGGACACTAACCTATCCAATCAGGACCCTACCCTTAGGGTCTCCTTAACCTTAGTTACTTCCTTAGAGGCGCTACCTCCAGGCACAGTCACACTGGAAATCAGATCAACACGCGAATTTCAGGAGACACAGTGTGCAGCCGCGTGCAACAGCGTGCAGAGGGACTAGGTCCGAAGGTGGGGAAGCCAGCTGAGCACAGCTGTGATAGTCTAAGAAGGTGTGAGCCTGGATGAGCGTGGGAGGGGCTGGCAGAGCTAGGTGGTGCCAGGACAGAGGCCATCTCCTCCTGCAGTGGGAGAAAGCCCTCTCCCTGGTCCTTTGCACACTTCTTCAATCACATGTCTCTCAGGACCGCCTATGCAGGGGCCCACCGGCATACAGTGTGTGCCGAGTGGAGAAAGTGGAGGATGCTGTGTGTCCCACGCTGTCTTGAGAATGATGTGGAGGGCTGGGGATATAGCTCTGTGGAATAAGCGCTTGCCTAGCAAGCGCAGGGTCCTGAGTTCGATCCCCAGTACCGCCAAAAACAAAAAAAACCAAAAAAAACAAAAAAAAAAAAATTGCCTTCTTTGAGGGCTGGGGATATAGCTCAGTGGCATAAGAGCCTACCTGGCAAGTGCAAGGTCCTGAGTTTGATTCCCAGTACCAAAAAAAAAAAAAAAGAAAAATTTCTGAGAATGATGTGGAATGGAACTGGTTCAACATTTTACTTCTGCAGCTTTGCTTTAGATCTTGGGTGTTTGTGCTGAGAGGTCTCTAGAGCTACTACACTATCACAAATAGAAACTATCTTCTACAACTGAAGTCAGAAAGTTTCTACAAAAGTGAGGTCATAAGCATCTTAGGATTTATAAGCCAAAGCGTGATACTGAGGATATAATATAGGTGCCTACCTAACAAGAGAGAAGACACATTTCTCTAAAATTTTTATTGGCAAAATTAGAAAGACAGCAGCTGAATACAATGTTTTGGAATACAGGTGTACTAAGAAGAATGGGATTCTTTATGGCGGGGAGGGCATCCACTTAAATGGTGTTCAGAAACAAGTGCTAATGTTCATCTCTGTGTTTTTTTTTTTTTTTTTTTTTTGCGGTACTGGGGATCGAACTCAGGACCCTGCGCTTGCTAGGCAAGCGCTTATTCCACTGAGCTATATCCCCAGCCCAACAAGTGCTAATGTTCATCTCTGAATGCTGACTTGGAGTCAGATTATATGTATTTCACCTTTGAAAATGTCTTTACACACTGCTTGTTACTACCAGGTACAGTCATTAACCCACAAACATGGTTTTCCCAGACCTTCATCACTTGGAAGGCACTAATAAAATTCTTTTAGATTCTTCTCCTGTAATGTGGCTTGAGTATGTCACGACAGTCCACAGTTAATACTGCCTATGAGAGAGGATATGAAGTTGGTTCTATGGTTTAATGGAATGCTGAAAAAAATATTTAATGAATGTTCTCAAATATTGTACCAAAAATGAAAGAAAATAATTTAATGAACCACAAATACTGAGATTCTGGAATCATCCCTTTCCCCTTTTTTTTTAAAATTATTTTGAGCAAATCTTGGATATTATGCTGGATATTCCCACCTACAAAGTATGGACTTTGTGCCACAATTCCTTTAGTAAGAAAAAAATCTAAGTACTTTTTTTTTTTTTGCGGTACTGGGGATCGAAAAATCTAAGTACTTTTAATTGGAGAGTTTTATGCTCTTCTTTCTTGATACCTAGCAGTGTAGAGCTTGAGGACCAGATCAAACCTGTTATGGAAGAACATGTAATCACCTTTTCTCTCTGTAGCTAGCTGTGGAAGGTCAGCCTTGTTACTTTTATATGTCTTTTAAAGGATACCTTTTAAAATTTGAGATAATTACACAACCCCAGGAAACTACATGGAAATATAGAGGAAGGCCCTGTGCTCCTCCACCTGCCTGCCTTCTGTTATTATCTTGGATGAACAAAGGACGGTGTGGACCAGGAAGTCGAAATTGTTTCTCCCTCTGGAGTGTATTCAGATTTCACTAGTTGTGTGCACATTTGTGTTTGTGGTTCCATGCACTGTCACCATGTGTCATTTTGTGTAGTCATCACTGTAGTCACAATACTTAAGTGAACTTATCACTACTGCAAGGTACCTATTTGTACTATACCTATGTTACCATCTCTGTCCCTAACTCCTAGGAAGCAATAACTAATTTTCCCCCCTCTATAATTATTTTATTTCACAAATGTTATGCAAATGGACTCGTGCAGGACACTTTTGAGATCGATTTCCCTGCTCCAATGCAGCATAATTTCCCTGGCGCTCTCTCTATGTTATTAGGCGAATCAATAGGTTTTATTCTTTTATTGCTGAATAATATTCTGCTGGCTGGATGTACCACTGTTTATCAAACCTCTTATCCATTGAAACTTATTTCATATTTTGGACTATTATAAAGCTGCTAAGAATATTCATGCACAAAGTTCTGTGCAAAAATATTTTTTTTGGGGAATAAATGCCCAAGCATGTAATTATAGGCCATGTAGTAAACTCACTTTTAAGTTTAAAAGGAATTGAAGCTGGATGTGTTGGTGCATACCTGTTATCCCAGCGCTCAGGAGGCTGAGGCAGGAGGATCACCATGAGTTCAAGGCCAACCTGGGTTACATAGTAAGTTCAAGCCCAGCGTGAAGTACACAGTAAGAACCTGTCTCAAAATAAATGCATAAATAAAAGGGACTGAAAAAATGTTTTCTGGAGTGGTCATACCGTTTATATTTCTGAAGCAGTATATGAATGATCCAATTTCTCTTATCTGTGCCACATTTGTGTTACTATTATCATTTTAGTCATTCTGATAGGTGTGTAGTGATAGCTCATTGTGGTTTTGATGTTCATTTTTCTAGCAGGTAGTGATGATGACACTCTGTGTGTTTGTGTGCGTGTGTGCACGCGTGTGTGTGCGTGTGTGTGCGCGCGCGTGTGTGTGTGCGTGCGCGCATGTGTGTGCACATGCTACCTCAGCATTCTCTTTGGTGAAACTCCTTTTCATGTCTTTTAGAGAGAGAGAGAGAAAGAGAAAGAGAAAAAGAAAGAAAGACACAACACATGCAGACAGACAGACAGAGACAGAGAGACAGAGGGAGACCCCTTGTCGGATATGTGGTTTGTATCTTACCCTGCAGCTTGTCTTTTCTCTTCCTTACTGGAGTCTTTTGTATAACAAAAATTTGAAATTTTGCTGAGGTCCAATTTCTCATTTCTTACCTTTGTGGATCATGTTCCTGGAGTTAAGTTAAAGATGTGTTTGCTTTGTACCACATTCCCCAGTTTTCTCCCTAGACTTGCTTGTGTGTCAAGAATTAATTGGGCACATACATGTTAATATGCCTCTGGTTCTTTATTTTTGTCCCACTGGTATTCATCTGTCCTTTCACCAGTACCACAAATCTTAATTATTGTAGCTATACAATAAGCATCATGATCCCTCTTTCTTTATTTTATGTTTTTAAAACTGATTTTCTAATGGTTTTTAAATATTTTTTATTCTCTTTAATGGTTTGATCAGTCTTGCATTCTTACATCTGGTCATCTGAACAACTTCACTGAAGGTAACAATACGTAATATAGCAACTGCTGTTAATTCCTATCGTTGTGTTTTGAAACTGTATCATTTTTATTGTTTTGCTTCTGTCTATGTTGCTGGTGTTTTGTTATCTTTTTATTATTCTCTTTTTAAAAAACTGAATTGGCTCATGTTGTGCTTCTCTCTGTCCAAATAAAGTTTTCTCTGTTTACATTAAAACTTCTCAAGGCTTTGACAGGAATTTCATTAGACATGCATATAAATTTAGAGAAAACCTGTATCTTTGCTGTGACGAGCCTTCTCATCCATGTATACAGTATAACTATCCAAGTACTTATGACTCCTTTGACTTATTTCATCAGGATTTTGTCATTTGTATCATATACGCTGTATAGGTTTTATTAGACTTATAACCAAGTACTTAAATATCTTTGAAGAGGTTGTAATTAGCAGCACATTTTAAGCTTTGGTTTCTACATTTTTTCGGTAGATAGATGTGCAATTAATTTTTGTGTGTTAATTTTGCCATCTGAAATCTTACTGAACTCACTTAATTTTGTGAAGTTATTTTTTCTTTTTTGGAGATTTCTTAGGGTATCTACATAAACATGTAGACTGCAAATAGAAGTAGGCTTTTCTTTCTCTTTCTTTCTTTCTTTCTTTCTTTCTTTCTTTCTTTCTTTCTTTCTTTCTTTCTTTCTTTTCCTTCCTTCCTTCCTTCCTTCCTTCCTTCCTTCCTTCCTTCCTTCCTTCCTTCCTTCCTTCCCTTCTTTCTTTATAAGTTTTTTATTTATTTATTTTTCCTTATTGTACTGGAGAGCACTTCCAGAGCTCTGTTAAATAAGAGATAAGACATTCTCACATTGCTCTTGATCTTGGCCGGAAAGAATTTTCCATTATTAAGGATGGTATTAGTCATGGTATGTTTGTGCATGCATGCTCTTTATGAAGTGAAGGGGATTCCCCTTATTAATAACTTGCTAAATTTAAAAAAATTATGCATTGATATTGAATTTTATAATTATGAGCATACAATATTTTTCCTTAGACTGGATTATATTGATTGGTTTTTTGATTATTAAAGATGTCATCAACTTCTGGAATAAACCTCACTTGTTTATTGTACATATATTTTCATATATATACTTTTTTCCAAATTTTGTTTTCTAATAGCTGATTAAAAGTTTTACATCTGTGTTCAAGAATAATATTCATCAATTGTTTTCTTTTTGTACTGTGTCTGATCTTAGCAACAGCAAAATACTGCCTTTATGAGTTGAGATTGATACATCTTTTCTGTTTTTCAGGAAGAGATTATACATACTCATACTAATTCTTCTTTGAAAATGTGGTATAACTTCCTAAGGAAATCATGTGTTAAGAGCTGTCTCATTTGAAAATTTTGTAATTATAAATTCACATTCTTAGAGAGTTCATACAATGATTTATTTCATAATGGGTGAATTGTAATAGTTTGCACTTTTAAAGAATGTGATACATTTCTTCTAAGTTCTTAGACTTTAGTGTACAGTACTGGTAATAGTATGATTTCAGAAAAGTTTCCTCTTGCATTTTCTGGGAGAGTGTGTGTGAAATTGTCGCTAAGCTTTCTTAATGATCTCAGCCTGGCGATTCCTCTTTGAGAATTTTTAAAAATTGTATGGTCAGTTTAGTAGTTGTGGGACTATTTAAGCTATCTCATTTATCTGGGCTGAGTTTTGGTAGTTTGAAATCTCTAGAAATTCATAATTGCTTCTGAACTGTTTGTAGGTATGAAGTTTGCAACAGTATTCCTTTGCTATCCTGCAGAATTTTTGGTAACTTCTCCTGATTTTTCTTGATATTAAGAATTTGTGTCTTTTAAAAAAAATCATTGTCAATATGTTTAAAGATTTATTAATTTTACTGATTTATCCTCCTGAGAATCAACTTTTTCATTATTTTTGAATTTTCAGTTTTATTGATTTCTGTTTTTGTTATTTCCTTCCTTCTGACTGCTTTTGGTGTATTTTGCTTTGCTTTTTCATGTTTCATGAGATGAAAACGGGTTTTTGATTTGAAATCTGCTCTCTGTTCCATTAGAACCATAGAACACTATAAATTTCCCTCTTATCACCACATTTGCTGTATTTTCCTTTTCACCTAGTTGTAATTGTTCAAGAATTCTTATGCACTCTTTCTTTGATTCACAGATTATTTAAGTGTGTTATTTAACTTCAAAGTGCTTGAAAAAAATTATCTTTCTTTCATTTTTTCTTAGTGTGATTATGTAGTTGCCAGAGAATGCACTGTATGATTCTATTGTTTTAAATCTGCTAACATTTGGTTTATGATCCAGAGTCCTTAATGGCTATTGCATGGGCATTTTGCTGTTGTTAGGTGATTCTCTGGAAAGCACAGCTGGGTCCCATTGGCTGATGCGATTGTGGAGCCCCTCAGCTCTTTTTGGCTTCCACTAGTGGTTCTATGGATTGCTCAGGGTAGGGTATTGAGGTCTTCAACTGTAACTCACCTTTTTTTAAGTCTGTTAGTTGAAGCTGTGATGTTTGGTGCATGCAGAGTTAGAATTGCTATGGTGGATATGCTTGATAGATTGACAAAATATCCCTCTTTTTACTCTGTTAATTTTTTACCTGAAGTCTACTTTATATATATATATATATATATATATATATATATATATATACTGACTCCTGCTTTTTAAAACATAATGCCTATATGGCATAACTTTTATCATCTTTTTACTTTAAACCCACATATAGTATTATGTTTCGAATGAATTTAGAAAATGTGTGTCTTGTTTTTTCAATCTGCTCTGCCAACCAGTGTCTTTTTATTGGGGTACTTAGGCCATTTATATTTAAAGTGACTGTTGCTATGATAGGACTTTGATCTGACTTTTTATTATTTTTTACCATTTTTATTTCTCATTTCTGTATTTTTCACTCCTTGATTTTCTGTGTTACTTATACAGGTTTTCGAGTTCCACTTTAGCTTCTTTATAACTTAGCTTCTTTGAATATTTCATTTTCTGCATTTTTCTTTCTTGTTTTATGTGTTTTCATATATACCAATAATGTATCACAGCTTACTGTTTTTGACCTTTTATTATTTTGAATAATCTCTAAATCTCATTTCCATTTTGGTCCTATTTTCCTTAGTTTAAAATATAATTGTCGTAAATATTTCCTTCATATGCATTGAACACCACATCAAATGTGATTATAGACTTTACTTCAACCATAAAATATGCTTAAAGTAACTCATTAAAGGATAATTTATTGTATTTACTTCTATTTTTATTTTTGTATTGTCTTTTTTCTTAAAATTTCCGGTCTTCTGTTATCATTGTCTTTCTGCTTGAATACTTTCATTTAGTCAACATTTTAAGGCAGATATGCTAGTAGTGAGTTAGAGGGTTTCTTTATTTCCTCTTTATTTCTCAAAGACAGTTTATCTAGGTACAGGATTCACAGTGACAGTTCTTTTCTCTCAGCACTTGAACACTGTTATATCATTTTTCTCTGGCCTCTGACTTCCAGTGAAAAATCAGCTGTCATGAGCAGATTGGAATGTGTCGTCTCTCTGATTACTTTTAAGACTCTTCCTTTTTAACTTTCATAAACTCAGTTGTGATGTATCTTTCCAGAATTTTTTGAGTTTATTATATTTAGGTTTTTCTCAGCTTCTTCATTCTGTAAGTTGATATTATTTTTGTCAAATTTGGGGAATTTTTAGTCCTATAGTCCTTTTTTCTCTCCTTTGAGACTATGATAAGATGATGTTACCTCTTTTGTTATTATCTTATCATTCCTGTTCATTTTTGTAGTTCTTCTCTGTTGTGTAGACTAAGTCTATTGATTTGTTTTCAAGTTTGCTGAACATGTAATCATTTATTGTTGCTGTTCTATTATTAAGTTCATCAAATATTTTTGAAATTTTGGTTGTATTAAGTTCCACCATCTCCATTTGATTCTTTTTCAAAAAGATAATTTCTTTCCCGAGAGTTTTGATTTTTATATTTAGTTCAATAGGAGTAATAGTTGAACATTAAAGTAGTTTTTACTAGATTGGTTAGATATCTTTTATCAATAATTCCAATGTCTGATTGTTCTCCATATTTGTACCAGTTAATTGTCTTTTCTTACTGAAATTACAGTTCTACTGGTTCTTGGTATGACTTCTTTTATTATGTTAAGAGATGTTCGTGCTATTGAAGTCTTCTATTTCAGCAAGAAGTCACCTTGTGTGGAGTTGGTGTTTAATTTTGGTCTGCTTTTGTTGGTTCTAGTTCCATATTGCTTAGTTTTTAGAACAGTTGCAATGCTTTTTTGATTCAACTCATCTTTCCTGTCCTTCTGGGGCCTCTTTCAATTCTTCCTGGCAGTGTCTGGAGGGATGAGAGGCATTTATCTGGGCAACCTGTATCGCTGGCCCACTTCTGTAGGAAAACAGAGGCTCAGAAGCTGCTGCAACTGGGCCTCCCATGTACTTGGGTGGAGGTCAGGCCATGGAGAACGCTGACCCTGCAGGAGCATCTACCTGACCGCTGGCTTCCTGGTTATGCAGTAGGAGCTGGGGCTTCCACTAGAATTCTGTCGGGTTTCTTCCTTTCCAGTCATATGACTAGAGAGAGCAGATTGGGAGAAAGTTTTTGTTTGTTTGTTTTGTCTGTATGTGTTGGCTGCTCTGAGTTGCAGACTTGTCTGTTTCTTTTGGAAATATAGGGAACTACATTATTTTCCAAGTCTTGGAATCCCTTCCCTTGAAATCCACTTCTTTCCAAGTTTTAGAGTTCCTTTTATCGCTGGGGTTATTTAGTTGTATGTAAAGGAGATTAGCAAGATCTGGGACGCATGACTGCATGTTGAATAGTAGGATATTACTTTGCACTTGCAATGAAGTGCAAGAATTGGTGTAACTGTAGTATGAGATAAAAAGTATATATCTACTGCATATTTATATATAAGTAGAGTTCTCACTTCTTCTGATTTAAAATTTAACAACACAAAAATATATAAACAATTCTGACGTTATTTATGATTTAAAAATGTTAGTTGTTTTGGAAATGACTGTCAGCTTGCAGGTATTATATGTAAGTGCTATTTTGCTGTGTCATCTTCGGTTGAATTTATTAAGAAACTTGATCAAATTGGCAGCAAAAGTTGATTTCCAAAACCATTCAACATTTGATAATAGGGTCAAAGGTGAGCCTTCCACAAAGCACATTCTTAGCTTTAACCACTTAAGGACAGGCTGGAGGCCTTAGTATGTGTACTTCTGCTCTACAACAGCTTTCGCCAGTGCTGTGCTGGTGATTACTTAATGGTTGGATCTCTTGAGGAGCTGAAGGTCTGGTTTGCTGGGTTTATGAGTTTCTGTGGTGGAAAAATGTGGAAGACCACCGGACCACTCTCCTGGAAAGAAGGGCGATTATCTCCATTATCATCTAAGTCTGCCTATTTCCATGTATTGATATGTGTGGAGCTGGGACTTGTCCTTATCCCTTCCATTGGCTTTAAGCAATGCAAATCGGTCCAGAGGTGCTGATGTGCTCTTTGAAGCAAAGTGACAGGTCAGTGTTACCCCACACCCATAGCTCCCCAAAACGTGTGAACCAGCTGGGATCCAGCATAGAGATAAGAGGCTATGACTTCCCAGGGCATAAAAAAAAATCACACATCACAGCTGAAGCACTGACCCCAAAACATTACATACTGCCTCAGATTGTGTTATGCAGAGTACTCCTTCTGCATATCCTTCTCTCTGCGTATTGCAGAGGTCCTCTCAGGCCACCTACCTAGCTCGGCTCAGGGAAGGAAGTCGCACACTTCCCACCATTCTCACAGTCCCTCACCCTCAAGCCACTCCCCTCTTCGTGAATTAACAAAACCCGGGTTCAGCCCTGAGTTGAGACCTTTGTTTCAGTTAGCCATCATCCTAGCTGGACTTAGCACCCCCTTGGCTCCCCACCATTTTAGAGATATAACTGAGTCTTTATTTACACTGTTGGTTGCATTGGGAGTGGTAGATTGGAACTAAATTGCTGTAATTCCAATAACTTTTCCATGGGATTATACATATAAACTTCCCAGACCCTGACAAGGACTGGGAACGGCTCTATATAGAAAGACTCACACCATGCCTGATTTCAAGCTACTGATGTCATGTTACCAAGTGAGGTGCTGTGCAAAGATGTGCACAGTCCTTCTCTTGAGCTGGAATAAGCAAAATTTAGCACACATGAGGGACTTTGAGGGGCTCTTTCAGAAAACTGTCATATCTCTACCACACACATTGAATAGCTGCACTGGGCATCAAATTTTTGACAATTGTTCACTTAACATTCCTCCACCTTTAAAAAACATGCACACCTATGGAAATGTTGCTTTCTGCACGATTTCACGTTAATGAATACGGGAAAGAAATAAATCAAATTTTTACTTTTCTTCACTGGACTGAAAAACTGGTTTCATCAACCCCACTGTTTTCTTTATAAGTAAATATTTACTTTTGGAAAGCTGAGTCCTACACACTTTGTGGTAGCTAATACCATCTTTTACATGATGTTTCTTTATGTTATTTACAGAAGCATTAGCCTGGTTTGGGTTTCTGAAAAAAAAAGGCAAGTTTTGTTTCAAATATCTTTTGTAACAGCACCTGTTAGTTTATCAAAGCACTAAAGAAACCCACTTCTTTAAGGTTGGAGATACTGAATCAGCTGTTTGCTTCACTGCCTGTGAAGAGATTCACGGTCCCCACTGTCAGTAGGGTCTGACCCTCCTGAAACATGTGGTGATGACGGACCCCTTCGCATGTTCCCTTTTCCTGAGTTTATTCCCTCTGTGCTCCTGTAGCCTATTTTCTGCTCTGGTACTGGTAGCTTAGTACTATGTATGTATTCTATGGGCTGCCATATCTCTCTGCTCAGAGAGCAGACCTGTGTTCTGGGAGATAGGACTTGGCCAGGACCTACCCCTTACTGCCAATGAAACTTACTTGACTTGTGTCTCGTGGCATGGAAATTCTCATGATAAAGAAGGAGCCCAGATTAGGAATCAAAGGTAGGTACTATATTCTCAGTGTAACTGACCTATTAATAGAGAACTTTAGCCAGGCAGTGTGGCACAGAGCTGTAATTCCTGCTCTCTGCAAGGCTACAGGAAGAGGATGGTAAGTCTGGGTCCAACACAAGCAACTTACTGCCTTAGTGAGACCTTTTGCTCAAATTTTAAAAATTAAGAAATAATCCAGGCATGATAACATATGTTTGTAATGTTAGCACTCTGGAAAGCTGAGGCAGGAGGGTTGCAAGTTCTAGTCCAACTTGGGCAATTTAGCAACCTAGTACAACCCTATTCCTCCAAAAAAAAAAAAAAAAAAAAGAAAAGAGAAAAAGAAAGACTGGTGATGTAGCTCAGCAGACAAAAGAGAAAGGAAATGTATTTATTTATTTATTTTTACATTGTTCAGCAACTTCATTGTCATGGGATTTACATAAACTATGAAAGTGTGTAAACACATGGGCGGTGACAATTTCATTGAGAATTAAATATATACTTCTTATTGTGTCATTTGGTATAAAGGCATTGTAGCTTTCCTGTTGGACTTCCATACTGAATTCTTTTAGAAATTAACTCAGTAAAAGATCTTTAAAAAATTTTTTTTTAAAAAAAAGGAAAAGGAAAAGAAAAGAAGAAAGAGAGAGCAGTTTGGCCTTGGTGAATGTTAGAAGGGCTGGAGCTGAGGAACTGGTACAGCAGTCCTTCGGCCTGGGTTTTCAAAGCAGCTGCTGACTTCTGTTGCTCCCAAGGCTGATCAGAAGTTTTGTGCTAACCAGGCAAGAAGATGCACTGGTCTTTGCTGACCCCTTTATAAACTGTCTGTCAGATGGGGCCAAGACAGCACAGTCCTAGGAATGAGCTGCAATTCATCCCTGGGCCTGCTGTTGACACAGGAGTCTACCAAGTTTTCCAAACTAGCTTTTTATCTTGGCAGATGGGGTAGGACTCCATTTGTGGGAGAGGGTTTGAAAGCCCTCTACCGAAGCCCTTTGTTCTCACCTTGTCACGGGGCTGAGGAATTATCTGTGGGGTCCATAGAGAGAGTGTAATGGATGTGGCACAGCAAGATCAGGACCCTTAGGTAGGTGGCCATCTTGGAGATGTGGGCTTCCTCCCTCCTGGTACTCTGTCGCTCACATCTCTCACTGGAGGGTCCCTCCTTGTCCTTAGGGTTCTATTGCTTGTGGAATGCAATCTTCCCAGAACGATGTACCACTGTCTTTCAGGATGATCAGTGATTGAATTCTAAATGACATTTTACTTCATTACATTCTTTTCAGAAGATCAAGTGCAGAGGGAAGGGGTGCCTGAGTTGGGTGGCAGTGCAGGGCTGTCTTATGGCAGACAAAGGATCATTCACACTGTTGCTTCTGTTCAGCCCTTAGGGGAGCAAAAGCACATTAACTATTTTAGTAAGAGCTGTATTAAAGGGAGACTGGATGTGAGCATTCGCCAGGAGGAAGTTAGTAACACATCTACCTAGATGACCCTTATTTTTAAAGAAGGTGAATTTTATTCTGATTAAAACAGATTCTTGACTTAGGATAGTCACAGCCTTCCTCTCTAGCATTTACTATATTAAAATGTCAAATGTAAGAAAGGTAGAATGGGATTTGACTAGAAAAAGAAAGAGAAATTTACTTTTTAAGAGATGTCCAATCACCGGTATTTCCAACACCTATTATAGTTTCCTTCATATAAGTGTATGTGGTGATTTCTTGGTCAGAACAGTGTTTTTGAGGCTTTGCAAGATTCTGACGTCTCAAGGGAAAGTTGAACCATGCTTATAGGACGGTGCGTGGGGAAGAAGCTAACATTTATGAGTGCCTGGTTAAAGTGGGAGCTTTGCCTGAGTTCTTACTTAATCCTAGCTATGTTAGCCAGCTTTGGCTGCCATCACAAAACACCATGACTGGGCACCTTAAACAAAAGAAACTCATTTCTCAGCATTCTAGAGGTTGAGACGGGCCTGCCAAGATCAGGAAGGATATTAGCAGATTTGTTATCTGGTGAGGGCCCTTCCTGGCTTATAGATGACAGCCACCTTCTAGCTGTGTCCTCATTTGGTAGAGAGAAAGTGGGAGCTCTGGGGTTTCTTCTTCTAAGGCCACTGTCTTAGTTACTTTTCTCATTGCTGAGACAAAATACCTGACACTCAAAGTTAAAGGAGGAAAAGTTTATTTCAGCTCACGGTTTGTAGCAGTGTCAGTTCACAGTTGAATGGTTCCAATGCAGGGAGGCATGTAAGCGAAGCACTGGAGAGGAAAAATATTTCATGGAAAAGCAGACAGGAGGCATCAAAGGAACAAGCAGCAGTAGCAGCAGCAGCAGCAGCAAGCCTCTGTCTTCCTTTTATTCTATCTAGTGTTGTGCCTTTTGGGTGGTGCCACCCACACCCAGGGTGGCCTTTTCCACTACCCACACCCAGAGGTACACTAAACCAATTTAGTTGTCATATATCCTTCATTCCAGTATTGCAGCCCTAATCCAGCATCACACACACACACGATCCAGTCACCTCCCTAAAGCCCTACCATTAGCTCATGAGGCTTTAGGGGAACTTCTAGATACAAATCATAACATTCCTCCTTGACTCATGACAAGAGATTCATGTGCATTTCTTCATGCAAAAGGCACAGAGTCTATCTATAAGAGTTGCCAAAGTCCTAACAGTTTCAGCATTGCTGAAGAGTTCAAGCCCCAAGTCTCCTCAGAGATTTAAGGCAAACTCTTAGCTACGAGTCCCTGTACAAATGAAAAGAAAGTTAAACGCTTCAACATACAATGGCACAACAATACCATTCCAAAAGGAATAGATGGGGGAAGTAAAAAGGAATGGGACAAAAGCAAGTCCAGTATTCAGCAGAGCAAACTTGAAATGCCATAGTTCCATGTCCAGCATCTGGTACCATCTGTGAATTTCAAAGTGCTTAGGTAGCTCTGCCCCTATGACACTGCTGGTGTTTATAGCTCTAATGGCTTTTCTCTTGGGCTGGCTTTGCTCACTCCTTGTGAATTTCCATGTTCCTGGCTTCTCCACCCTTCTAGGGTCTTCACTGCACCTTTGGCTTCACATTCACAGCTTCACACATTGCCTTCTCAGGGCACACTGCCTGGCCTCCAGGCCTTCTTTTGAAACCTGGGTGGAAGCCTTCCTAAATGCACAACTCTTGCATTCCGTGTGTACCTAAAACCAGCACCACATGGAGCTGGAACAGTAACAAGGCTTCTTTCTCTCTTGGCTATAAGAGTCAAGTGCCTGGATTGCTGAGCTCTATGAAGAGCAGGAGAGGTGAACTCTCTCTTGCTGCCCCCTCCTTTATCAGGGTACTCATCCATGTATGAAGAAAAAAGCCCTGCGTCTTAATCACTTCCCCAAAGGTGCTACTTCTTGATACCACTGCAATGGGGATTAAGTTGCAACATTAATTTTAGAAGGACGTACATGCAAACCATAGCATCAACCCATGTTTTCTGCCAAATTCACGTCCCTTTCACGTATAAGATATATTCACACCATACAGCCTTAACTTGTGTTATGGTTTGTGTCTAGACGTCCTCCCAAAGCCTTGTGCAATCATAGGTGAGGGCTTTTCAGAGGTGGCTGGATCTAGAGTGTGTGACTCTGGGATTGACTCATGGTACAGTGCGAGGCTCAAGGACACTAGGATTGAGGATGTGAGTGCTCCTTGCCCTAAGTAGCCCGCATAAGATATAAGGGATAAAAAGAGATGTGATTGTAATTTGTTCCTTTTCTACCTTTTGCCTATCATGAACTATTTCTCCTTTGCAATGCTGCCTTGCCTTTGGGCTAGCTGATTATGGATTGAAACATCCACAAATAGTGAGCTAAATAAACCTTTCCTCCATTAACTATGGGTGTTGGGTGTTTTGTCTCAGTAGCAAGAGAAAAGTAACTAGAAAATTTGTTTTAGTATTAACATTAAAGTCTAAGTTCAAAGTTTCATCTAAATGTCCTCTAAGTAAGAAACAGTGAGGCTTAAGGTACAGTTCATTCTGATGCAAAGTCCCCTTTGTGACCCCATGAACTCAAACAGTTATGTGCTTCTGAAGTACAACGGTGGGACAGGCATAGGATAGGTATTACTATTTCCAAAGGAAGAAATAGGCAGGAAGGAAGGATAAGAGGTCCCAAGCAAGTCCAAACCAATCAAGGGCAATGATTTTGAAGGTTTTAGAGTCATCTTTGACTCCATTTCTTGGATTCCACACACTGGGGCAGCCCACAAGCACTCTCATGGAGAGGTGCCTGCGACTCTTTCCCTGGGTGGGACTGTACTCTGACACCTCTATGGTCCTGAAGCCTCTGGGTCAGGGGCACTCTCAGGGACTTGCTGTCTCAAGGACTTTGTGTGTCTGGGCCCCGAGGCTCTCCGCTATCCTCCGAAATCTGGTGGAGATGGATATGACTCTGTGGCCCAAGTACTCTATGTGCTGCAAAGTTGGCAGCTCATGAATGCTGCCAAAGTGCACAGCCTGTACTACCAGAGTGCAGCCAGAGCTGGGGTGATAGGTAAGCTTAACTGTCAGTTTGATGGACTTGGGAGCCACTTAGGTCATTAATAAAGCACACTTTTGGGTGTGTTTGGGTGGGTTCTGGAGGCATGACTTCAGGTACCCTATACGGTCCATGGTCCCTTCCTATCTGGCACTATTCCTTTCCTGTGTGTTCTGGCTGCCACCAGCTAAGCATCTTGGTTCACCATACCATTTGCTGTGATGCTCCTGCCTTGGAACCATGTAACCAGAATCTCCTAAAACCACAAGCCAAATTAAACCTCTTTTCCTGTAAGTTGTGGATGTGTCTCAGCCATAGGAAAGCTAACTAATGCAAAGTGACAGAAGAGACTTGAGTGGCCCTGGGCTGAAAGGCCCCAGGCCCCTGGGCCCCTCCTTCAAAACCTTTCTGCCCTCAGCATTATAGCATTAGGCCCATGATAGAGGGGCAGGGGTTTATCTCCATCTTCTCGATGAATAGCACCTGGCTTTCTTCTGTCCATGCCATCTTCTCTCCACCAAAGGGCCCCTGGCCACACCCTTGGCTTTCCTTTCAGCCCACACTTAGACCACAGTAACTGACGTGGTGGGCTGGAGATAGAGCTCCGTGGTAGGAAGCTCGCCTGACATGCACAAGCTCCTCAATCCTGATCCCCAGCACCACACAGAGAAGGAAAATGAAAGAAAGAAAAAAATTCTCCTGATATGAAATTTCCTAAGAAGAAAGCATACAATTTCTTCCTTCAATTGGTCTTTATACTGTTGTTTTTAAGAACTTATTGAATCTGCCCATGAATTCTGTGATGTGACTACAAATCTCCATTTTACTGAAAGAAAATAAGAAACCGCAACAGGTGAATTCTGTGGGCAAAATTAAAAGAACTATGATGAAGCTGGGGTCCCAGCTCAGGAGACCTCACAGAATACTCCATGCTGAGGTGTTCTTTATCCTGCTGCAGGGCAGAGGTGTCAGAGCAGGATGATTAGAAGGATTCAACCTTCACTTTCAGTCATTCATTTACCACTCCCTCCTTGAGGAGAGTGTTTTTCAAGCACATGAAGTGTGTGGTATTCAGGGTACTGGAGATGAGGAAGTGACAATATGGCTGTAGCCTGATTCTCGGGACTTAGTTTCCTTCTGTGAGACTGACAGGCAGGAGGCCTGGTCGTGTAAACCTTCTGGGGAGGCCCAGTGTTGCTGCTGTTTCTCATTTTATTTTATTTATTTTTCCACTTGTTTTAAGTGGAAAATGCATGAACCTCTGTTGCCTGTGTAGATAGTGCCAGAGAAGAAACTAATTATGAAAACCGAGTGGTCATCTGTTTGCAGGATTTTCTACTGTAGTCAAAAGAAACAGTTAATCTGACACTCATTTCATGATCTACAAGGTCATAATTGTACTGGATGCTAATTAGGCATGAATGATTGGCAGTTAGCCAAAATAACCATAATCAGTACAGCTTCTACACAGACAAGTCCTCATCCAAATGTTTTCTCTTGTTAGGTCTCCAGCTCCAGATCTGGTGTCATCCTGGCCTTACTGGGATGGTGTGTGGCTGTAACTTGCCACCATGCTTGACTCACATCTGGACATAGAACTGAGTCTTCATCCTGCCCTGGTCAGTCAGGCCTTCCCTGGCCCAAGCATCTCTCCTCCAGTCCCTCTGCATCTTCTTTCACCTTCCCAGTGGTCCCTCCTACTCTTTCCTCTCTTTAGCTGGGGCTGCTTTCAGGGCTTTGTCCTGAAGTCAGTACTGTGAGGTGGAAGAAAGTCTGGGACTGTCTCTTGGTGGCACTGGCTAAATGCTCCTCATCTACTGGAAAGACCCAGCGAGAGTGTGGGAACTTAGGGGCCAGGGTGAGAGATGGCACAGGGCCAGGTCAGAAGAGCCAGACCCAGTGCCCATGGTTCTTTCAGATCCAAGCATGCAGGAATCTTTGTGTGATTTTAGGTATAAGAAGTATTTATTTAAAAATCCTCCCTTCAAACCAGATATTCCTTTAATAAGACACAAAGCTTTCATTTAATGAACAAAGATTAAAAAGGCTCGAAAGGGGTCAATTTTCGGGATGAATATGTTGCTTTGATTTAGAAAGGAGTTGGGAAGTGAGAAGCTCCGGGGACAGAGAGGGAAGGGAAGATGCCTTTGGGAAAGAAAACTGTGACTAGATACTCAAAGATAGATGGTCAGTTTTGGCCATGCTGCCTGCTTTTGTAGTCTGTTTTAAGCCCATGGGAGTTGTTGTGAAGCATGTTACATGTGTCCTGAGATGTTGAGTCACCTCCAACCCGAGGGCTTTCTGCTGTCAGAAGTTTCCATGCAGTGTAATTTTCAACAAAAAAGAAGACATGCATCAAGAAAGAGAAGTTGGATTTATAAGGAAGTTGTCTAACTTGTCCTGCATTGTCTTTTAGGGCAATTGCTGATGCTTTGGGTGGAGTTATAGGCACAAGACCAAGGCTGAATGACTTTAAGCCACCCAAGTAGAACAGTCTTTGAGAAGAAATGGATGGCTTGGGGTGCGGAGGCAGCCAGGCAGCCAGGAGTGACTGGACACAGCCTCCTTGGGGTGGAGGCTGCCTGTGGCAGTGGCCTGGTGGTAGCATACTTGGTAGGGAGCTGCAATGGTAGGGTTGGAAAGCACACAGTGACCAGGTCCACAGGGCCTAGGAAAGCCACCCCCCAGCCAGGGTCACCCCAGACAACCTGCAGTTGGATTTACTAGGAATGTGGCAAGGATGAGGGTCAAATTGTAAGTTTTAAACCAAGCCAGAGAAGCAAACACAGAGGCCCTCAGTTTACTTTCCTCTCATCAGGGCTTCGCCAGAGTAGCAGAGTTGCTGGTTTCAGGATTAGGCTGATGACAGTGGGTGGCGATGCACCCAGAAAGAAACCAAAGACAGATGGCTCATTTTGAGTCATATTTTTTCTCACACATTATTTAATGTCAGAGAAAGTAGAGAGAGAGAGGAAAAAAAACTAAGGCCCAGCCTGATCAGCCTGGTATAGCACATTCTCGTGCCATAATGGATTTGGTAGCCAGGACTTCACTTGGGAAAGTGGTTGCTCTTTTGGGGGACAGGTGCTGGATGCTGTCATTGAGCTCAGCATTTTTCAGAAAAACGCTATTGCTGATCACAAGGCAAAACACTGGTCCGTCTGCAAAGTGTTCATTCTCAACTGAACATCTGATCCAACTTCTCCACTAGACAGAATAACATGTTTCTCAGAATATCGTGCATATCTACCTAATACAAGTATCGTGTCTATTTATGTATTATGTGAATATGTATGTCAAATATTTCATATCTGATTGAGAATTTTCTATCAGAAAGAGAGTGGAAGTTGGTCCATGTACCGGGACCCTTGATCTGAAGTTGAGAATTCTATTCTGGGCCTAGTGATCCATACTGTAGGCAATAAAGTGAGCGACCTCTTCCAGACTCCCTCTCTGAGTGGGTAGAGGAAGCACAAGTCACGCGTCATCTAGTCACAAGTGCTCACAGGGACGTCTCCTACAAGTTTGTACCATGTAGCCCTTGAATAGTTAGGACATGTATAGATAGAGACATCAGATCCTGAAGGAGGAACGGACCTGTGCCATCTGGACGAGCCCCCGTCCCTCTTGGAGCGTGCACATGCCTCTCACCTATTCACAGTTAGGCCTGTTGGGAAGATGGGAATGGTTTTTCAAATGAATTATCATGATTTATCTCTCAATTAGAATTGTTACTTGGTCTGTGGCGCTAATGCCTAAACACATCACTAAACACATTCTGTCATCTTTGTGAATCTTTAATCAATTCCACCCACAGAGGATTGTGAGTGGTTCTCTACCTGTGTGGAATCAATCCTGGTTCCAGCAACCCTAACCCAGAGCAGCTTGTCAGCCAGCTTTCCCTGGCTCACTTCTCTCCACCAACACTGGGAATGTCTTTTGCCACCTTCTCAGTCCACATCGTCCACCTTAAATCCCAAGTGAGATAGTCATGAGATCCTGTTTATTGCTCATAGTTCACATCACTTGCTGTTCTGTTGATTTTCAGATTTTAGCACATTCCCTGTCCTCCAAATCTTTACACGACATATTTTTAGCATCCTCTCTCTTTACAGATAAAGAAAGCAAAGCATAGAAGACCCTCTAGTTTCTGCAGGTCCCATAGCTTGTCAAAGTCCTAAGGCGAAGTTGGACAGCTGCACACCAGATGCAAGCCTCCTCCACAGGCCTGGCATTAAAGGTGAGCATCTCAAGGGTGGCATAAACATGGTCACACACTCTGCCGGTGGACCTGGCTGCATGTCGGAGTGAAGCAACAGCTCTTTCCAAAAAGAAGGTCCTGGGCTCCTCACTTGATTTAGATCAGAAAAATCTCTTCAAAATCCCTTCAGTACTTTGAAGTGAAGCCATGTTCATGGAGGATATTTTATGTTGTATGACCCAGGCACCAGTGCAGTAAGACATGTGATGACTATTCAGCAAGAGGAATGAGTGTATGTGCGTATGCGCGTGCACACACACACACACACACACATGCATGCATGTACACGAGCATGTGCGTGCAGTTTGCCCAGCAGAAGCCTGAACACCGGTGGCCTCAGAGGTACATGAACCTGTCGGTGAGTACGATGGAGCCACAGACAGGTCAAAGCTGTCACCACTCCTAACAGATATGAAGAAGTCAACAGTGGTGGTTCCTATTCATGAATCATGCAAAAATGCATTTTATTTAAAACTCAAAACTTCTCACTGGAAGGGCAGATTTCTTCCAAAGCATGTGTTTCCAATGTTGTCACTGGCCTAGCTATGGAGCATGTAACATAACTAACGAATAGTGGGTTAGAATGGGATGGGTTGAGGGTGACTCCCCCGCCTCCTGGGAAGCTAGTGGGCCTGGGCAGTGATGCCTGTGTCCACCTCCTTGAGGGACGAGGCTGAGCCCCAGAATTTGAGAAGGGAAATGAGTCTCTCTGTCTCGGTGGAGACACAGCCTCAGATTCTCTGAGATCATTTGTCTCACGTGTCCAATAGATGTAAACCAAATATACCTTTATTTTTTTTGGTACTGGGAGTTGAACTCAGGACCTTATGCTTGCCAAGCAAGGCACTGTGCGGCTGAGCTATATCCCCAGCCCCCAAATGTATATTTAAAAGTGCAGTACTGTGTTCCTGGTGCTTCTTAGCCAGGGAGACAATCTTCTAGGCAGGACTGGCCCTGCCCAGTGAGTGAGGGTCCTAGCTCCCTCCTTAGCCTGCTCCTTCTGGCAGAACTGAAGGAGGGCATTTTAATATAAATTCCTGCTTCCTGCAAGCTTCCAAAGCTTACATCTCTTTCCTTCTCTCTCACATCAGAGTAACAAAAAAAAAAAGAAACAAAGAAAGTAAAAAAAAACCAAACCCCAGGGTAGCAACCTTTTAGGATCAATTTCCCCTTTCTTTTGGCTCCTCCCTCCTCCTCTAAGGGTTAAGTATGTGCAGGGAAGACTTGCTAGACTTTGTGTCTGTGCTTGGTGGGAACTATTAAATTACTGCTGGATGTTTCTGATTATACCACACATTGGTGCCTGCGCGGTCCTGGGGCCACGTGGGCCCCCGGCCTGGTGCGCTTGCGCCTCCCCACAGCCCACACTCGCTCGTGGGGGCCCCGCAGTGGCACCGAAGCAGAGTGGGTTTTTATTTTGAGTGCAGAGATGGGAGCTAGTGCTGGCAAAGGGGAAGGAAACGGGCAATAAAACCGAGAGCTGAGCGGCTTATTGGAGCCAGGACGCCGGGTTGCTTAATTGCTCTGAAATGAAAAAGATTCGGGGGGTTTTGGTGAGATCCCATAGGTACACTTGCCAAGCCTCAAATATTAGATTGAATTACAGCTTCTAATCCCTGCCCTCTCCCCCTGGCCATGGGTCTTTTTTTTCTGCGGGAGGTTTGTCCCCAGCTTTGGGGCCTGGGAGGAGGAAGGTTAGCAGAAGGGGGCCAGGCTGCCGGGGGGCACCGCACCACCCCTGCTTCCCAGGCTGTGGGTCCATGAAAACCCACACTCAGGCACTCTTAGGGCACCCTTGCCAGCGCCAGCCAACAGGCACCCAGCAGTGCCCAGGACTCTGGAATCATTTAGAAGGAAGTGCTTCACCCACAGCCCAGGAGGCTGCTCCAAGGCCCCTGGGTGAGTGTGAATGTGTTCAGCCATTGTTCTGGGAGCAGATCCACATCTTCTATTGGAATCTTAAAGGAATCGTCAAAAAAAAAAATTAAGAAGCACTGATAGAGAAAACAGAAGTATGATAATACAGTTGGGGCTCTCCTGGGGGGGGATAATTTTCAGGAATGATGAAAGGAAGAAGGGGGAGGGAAGACTGGGCTGCTGAAGCCAGAAGGCACCGAATGCGAGACGGGCGCTGGGACGGTGAAGTGCGGGAAGCATTCCTCATCTGACCTCACTCAGTGGGAAGCGTCTCACTGAGTAATTGAGGGAAGGAAACCTGGCTAGCGGCGAGAGGATGTAGCAGGAACACCAGCCTGATGAGTCACGCCACACGAAGCACCGGCTGTAATGAGCGCAAAGGATCCTGAGAGGCAAGCGGTAGGAAGCAGGGAAGGAGATAAGGACCGGTCGCACAGGAGAGCAGACTGTGCCTGGGAGCTGCCAGCTGGGCTCAGCCACACTTCTTTCATGTTCTCTAGGCCAGAGACAGAGAGGGGGAGGCTGTGATGCCTAAGGGTGAACCACAAGGCCAGGACCACGGCTGGGAAGGGAGTAACTGTGGGCGCTCCTGCTGAGCACAGTCTTCTTCTTGGTTGGCTTTCTTTGCCTGCCTGGTGCAGACAGTGTACTGAACCCGTTCATAGGGCTCCAGCTTCTGCAGCGGACCCCGGAGAGAGCTTGCCTACTGGGTGATGGGAACTCTTCAATTAGCTTTTCAAAGCTTTCTTAGAAAAATCGACGCTGATGTCTGAGGAACTTCTCTTTTCATGGGCTGTGGAAGATTCCATTAGTTAAGTTTTGAGGAAATCTGCAAGAAAAGTGAGAGGGAGAGGCGTGGTGTGAGGTTAAGGAAACTTTGGGGGCTACCAGGACTGATGTGGAAGGACAGCAGAGAAAGCCCATCTGCCTATGAGCTGACTGTCATCACCAGCATGAACCAAAAGTGCTTACTGCTCCAGTCCCTGGTGTACCGAGCTTGTGAACGCATGTTCCGAGTTTGGAGACTTGTCTCTCTCTCACACTTGCACCAATATAGTGGTTTCTAGTGGCTTCAGGGTAGATATTTGCCCCTGCCTCTGGGTGAGGCCTCTGTGACACACATCTCAGATGCGCTGAACACTGTGTGCCGTGGCTGTGATGACAATCGTCCTGTCCTCTATTTCTTCCTGAATCTCCAAATACCTCTGCTATGCTGTTCTCTGCATGACCATAGTTACATGATACAGATTTTCCCTAGTCAGCTCTGTATGATCTTTTTTGTGGCCTTGCTGGGTGACGGGTGTCATGTTGGGATACATGCAATGCGAGAAAGAATGAGGTCACCTGACCAGGGTACACAGTCCCCCAAGGGATGGTAACGGTGCACCACCCCATCAGAAAGCTTCTCTGTGGCAGACACAGAGGATGTTGAGTCTTGAAGCACATAGTGTTCAGGAGCTGACTCTGTGTGTGTATGTGGGGTGGGGCTTGTTTTCCTAGCACACAGTCCCCACAGTGAGAACAGCAGCTAAGCCTCGGGGTGAGAAGCCACTGTGCAGACAGAAAATCTGGTAATACAAGTGTGGCAGTGCGAGAACAAAAGAACTTAGTTTCCAGGTCCTTGGAGAGATGAACTATCCATCTACACATCTTTGTTTCCAGCCTGACATCATGTGAGGATGTGACTTCTTACACAACTTCTCCTGGGAGAACAAGATTTGAAAGCTGCTCTTCGGAATAACAGTGTTATGGTTTAGATCCAAAATGTACCCTTCCTCCCACGAAGTCTCACACTCATAGGTGGGGCCTGGTTAGAAGGGGTAGGTCTCTGGGGGCATGACCTGGACGGGTATATTCCTATCTAGGCCTCCTCACTTTCTCTGCTTTCTGGCTGCTGTGTGGTTAGCAGCTGTCTTCTGCCGTGCTGTTTCTGCCTCTGAGCAAGCTGACCATGGACTGGATCCACTGGAACTGTGAGCCAAAGGAAATCTCTCCTCCTTTAAGTTCTGGGTGTCAGGTCTTTCTGTCCCAGTGACAGGAAAGCAATTAATACAAATGGCACGACTGTTAGGCCTTGGCTTGCCACGCTCTCCTTCATGGTCATTTGACCACTTAAGACCCACTGTGCTCCTTGACAGCTAGATGGAGGAAAGGAACAGGGAAGCAAGGCTTCTGCTTTGTAGGCACAGTGAGGGCCTTTTTTGTATATCATCTGAGTTCCATGGGGAATAGAGACATTCCTAGATGCTAATTATTATTTGAACTCTTTTAAGTGAGGAGGCCAAAGCTCAGAGGGTGTGCTTAACACTATCTATGATATGAAGCCACCAAATATGCATTAAATCTTAGTGGGCTTTCTGATATTTTCACCTCTTTTCCAGGAGATAGTTCAGGGAAGTTGGACCTTTGACACATGTGGTTTGCTATGTCCCTGTTCACTCCTCCTGTGAGATTGATTTAAAATTTGGTGAGAATGTTATTTTAAATATGGAATAAACCATGGCAATAAATAAATAAATAAATAAAACTCCATATTTTAGTTAATAAGAAATTGAGACCCAAGGAGTTTAAGGAACTGACCAAAGTCTCCAAATTAGGTAATATAAAAATCAGTTCATGCATCAGATCCATAGATGTTAGTGAAAATTGGTTGACTGGATAAGATAGGACCCTTCCACCTTCTTAATAAATTAAAATACGAGGAGACCACAAATTCAACTGAGTTCATATGTGTGGTCCTAAGACAGAGTTTCAGCATTGTTCTCAAATCTCTTGGTATGACTATTTTGATAAAGTAAAAGGTAATGTGTGTGGCTGTGGGTAGCAATACTATTTATTTATCTGGTACCCGGAATGAAACTCAGAAGCTTGTGCTTGCCAAGCAGGCACTGTGCTGTTGAGCTATCCCTGGCCCTCCTTTTTATTTTTGAGTAATGTGTAATAACTGTGCACGTTGCTAGTGTACAGTATGCTATCTTGACACAGGCATACAGTTCAAGTTGATTAGCATTTCAGTTTTCTTATCACTTCCTTATGCTGGAGCCCCGCTCTTTTCAATCATCATAAAATGTATAATAGGCTACTATGAACTACAGTCTCCTTACTCTTCTGAGTAACACTAGAATTTCTTTCTTCTGTTGGTGTTTGGCACCTGTTAGCCACCCTGCCTCCTCCCTTAATCACTACTTTACAGTCAGACTGACATCTTTTTTTAACTTCCACATATGAAAGAGAACATTGAGCATTTATCTTTCTGTCTGGTTTCTTTCACTTACTATGTAAGAAACTATTCATTTTGCTGCAAATGACAGCAAAATAGCATCCCATTGATTCCATTTTTCTTTAGCCATGCGTCTATTGATGGGCACAGAGTTGCTTTTTTATCTTGGCTCTTGTGAAGAAAGACAAAACCAATGCCTATGGCTATAGGTGGTTATGCCTTTCTGGAAAAATAACGTTAGGTTTCTCTATGCCTCTCCACTTAAATTTTCACTTTTCCTTCAAAATATTTGTTTCTCTGTATTGACTAATGAAAAGTATTCCCAACAGGTGGCAAGCAAGGTTAACTACCAAGGTGAACTATCCTGAGTAACTATCAAAGGGGAGGTATGATTATGCTTTAATTTTGAAATTCCCTGTGTTCTTCTTGAAGATGTAGTGGGGACCAGGGAAGGAGAGCAAGGGACCAAACACCCCACCGGTCTTCATTTGGCTTCCTGAATGTGGCAAGTGGAAGCCAGGTTTCCAGATGAAGATGCCAGTACTAGCCATGAGGGAAGCAAAACGGAGAACAATGGCCAAAGGTCAGCCATGATTGTTTCAGTGGGAGCCAATAAAGAAAGGATAGGCTCCATGTCATCTTTAGAGTCCCTTCTACCGAAGATGAGGAATGAAATTTGTTTTTGAGATTAAAATCTAGCTTCACAGTCTCCATTGCAGAAGGTCCCTGGGGTCATTAGCTGGATGTCTGTACCTGGGGCAGGATGGGTGTGCTGTGCAGAGCAGCCACACAGCTGGCCAGAGCAAAGGTCAGACTGTGCTCACCATGCCTCATCTCTAACTTCTGTCCACATTGTCCATTTCCTCTTCCTAACACCCAATAAGGAGTAAAAGAACAATAACAAGGAAAAAAACCCCTTAACAACAATAGGATGTGATATGCAATAAAGCCCTGGAAATGTCAATCTGTTGATGTCAACATGTTCAAGACTAAAATCCTGACTGGTGGTTTCTTCTGGCTTTGAGTACACACACAACATCTCTATTGAAGCCCGAATCTACAGGGCCAGGAGTTGTACACAGCCTATTAAGGTCATCATCATGTGGAGATGTTTTCTTATTTTACTGGTCCATACGATAAGCCATGTTTGCATCATGTTTTCTTCAGTGACAGAAATAACTGGGAAGGGAAGAAAGCCATTGGTTTTAAACATTATGTTTTTTCTTTTTTAGTTTGTGGACGTCAAATTGACAGCTGTGAAAACCTTTTAAAAAATCCTTGCTGAAATTGCTTGAAAATTGTATGGTCTTCCAGTAATACTCTCTTGTTTTTTGTTTTCTTTCTTTTTTTTTAAGTCAGAAAGGGTAGGAAGAAGAGTAAGCTTGTTGGCCTGAAACCTGTGGCAATCGAGGTGGAGTCCAAGTCTGAAGTTTGAACCATTTGATTGTTACCAACTTATTCAGAGCAAAGTTGAAATAAATTACAATTTCAAACCAATTAATTTCCCGAACTCTTTTGGTGTCTTGAGTAATATTAGCAGTAGAATTTTGGTGCTAACAGCAACAGAGGTAAAGCAAATGAATGAAAAAGCAAACTAGCCCACCACATTATGGCATGCACTGGAGAAATCTCAAGTACAGGAGAATTACAAGCCATTGGTTTCTAAGCAGCACTGGCTTGGAATATCTGAGGGGTCTCACTGTAATGCTCCAATCAGCTTCCTGGTAAAGACAACTGCTTTGCCTACAATGAAGTTAGGATGAAATACATGTATAAAATAGATATGATAAAACATTTTTTCTGAGTTGTACAAGTTTGGTGACCAAGTGCCTTATTTTCCTTTTTAAAACTGTGTTTTATTTTCCAATTTTATTTGGTTAATGATACTGTTTTTGTTGGGTTTGTTACCATACATGTGCAATACTTTTGGCTTCTTTGGAGACTAAATGAAAAACCTTCAGTTTCTAGACAGGAAGAAAAGGACAACCAGCACATGGCTGAGAACCACTGGATCCTTGCCCTGCCTACAGCATGGAGACACAGGCCACAGGCTCTGTGGTCTTCTCCTTCCTGTTCTTCTCTCCCGAACTGTAAAAGCCTCAAAGGAATCTCCTGGTAGCTGAACGATCTGAAAAACTTGACACTTGGATGTCTTGGAGAAGACTTCGGAGCACATTTAGAACAGAACAGACTGCAAATGCAACTGTGTCTAGAAACAGCTAGGTGGGGTAAGGGTTTCTGGAATGTTTTCTAACTGGTCTATTCTGCATGTTGTCACAGACTCGGAATCAGCAAAACATTCCCTTTAAAACAGATCATCTTCTGATTGCTGTGTTTTTATATTAAAATGCTTTTATACTGGAGGAAAAAAACCCTTTAAAAAAGTTCTGTATTTTCTGCAATACTGCAAGCAAGTGGATAAGGTGTTGGAAATATAAATATCACTGAAACCATAGACATTTTTAAAGAGAGGCTGAAGGTACAGCTCAGTAATAGAACACGTGCTTCATATGCTCAAGGAGCTAGGTTTGCTCCCCACCATAAAAAGCTCCAAATAAACGAATGAACAAACAAACACTTAAAGTGTAAGATACTCTGAATACATGTGTTTTTCCTGCTTCCTCCCACTACTTCTTTCTCTTATTAAAAGGAGAGTCACATGGCCACCTGGGTATGGTTCTGAAAAAAAAATCTTTTCCTCTTAAATTCCAGTAGTTTTTGAACCTCTGGAATTTCACAGGAGGTGTAAGAGGTGTCAAATTTAGCTGATCCCAAACTTTTCACTTGGACAGAAACAAAAGCCTGGAGGGGAAGTGCCATGCTGTGTGCTGGGGATGCTCCTCTCAGAGGAAGGGGAAAATGGGTGTCTTGAAAGGGTCTTGGGGAAAGTACTGTCCTTCCCGGGGTAATGTTTAACCTTTCAGGATCAGGAGTTGGTGGGACTTCATGGAGATTTGCTGCGGTATCTCACTTAATAGAAATGTTCTTACTTTAAAAACTGTGAGTTTTTTTTTTTTTGAGTTTTATTTTTTCAAACCTAATGGCTGAACCTGTATTATCTTTTCTTCTATCTCCTCTAAAAAGCTATTCATTCACTGATTTACTTTTTAATCGGTACTAATCATGTGTCTACAGAAGACGAGGTAAGTAAGACACAGGTTTTACTTGCAATAAAACTAGTTCTAATTTTATCATTTTAAAATTAGAGTGTTATATTTGACCTTTCTTTTCTTTTGCAGTGCTGGAAATTGAGCCCAAGGCCTCACGCATGCTAGGCTTGTTCATGCTAGGCATGTTAGGCTGGGGTGTCAGGGCCTGGGCTGGTCTGAGTCCTGCCAAGGACACAGATGACAGGTTTGCAGTTTGCCATGGACCCTGTGTCCGCTGCATCTCTCTGGTCTGATTGTATCAGGAATTTATATTCTTGTGATTGCACACAACAGTAAACTGTTTATCAGGCAGCAGAGAGGACCTTTTGTCTCTCCTGGCATATAAAATTCTATCTCTAGAGTTTTCTACTTGTGAATAATTGTAAAGATAGAGAATTTTTGCTGTTTATGATTTTGCTCACAACTGTCCAGGGGGCAGTGGTCTTCAGACTCAGCACAGAGCTGGCTGTGCCTACGAGGGACTTCCAAGCAGGCTATTGCCCTGCTACCCCCAGCAGTTAAGGTAGACTCAGGCTGATGGAGAAAAGAGGCGCTGGGTGTCAAGAGCCTACTGTGCACATCTCATCTTTTCTGTGTGGCAGATGCGAACTGCTCTTTGGGTGTGGACAGTCACAGAGTTGTGGGAACCTGGGGTGCCGAAGTGGCAGGAAGCAAGGCAGACTGATTTCTCTCACTGTCTCTAGCCCCTCAGGTTGCACTTGAGATGACTTCAATTAGCCCCCCTCATCACCAGTATAATTCACTGTGAAGTGGATGGCACCTTAGGTACCCCACAAGCTGGTCCTCCTCATAGAAGTAGGCTGTGTTACTCAGCTTTGTGTTATGAGACTGAGATACCTGGGGCAGTTAACCTTACAAAGAGAAAAGGTTTATTTTGCTCATAGTTGTGGAGGTTCTGGACCACAGTCAGATGGTCTCAGTGCATCGGGTCTCTGGTGCGAGCAGCATATGCTGGGAATACATGGAAGGGCAAACAGCTCACCTCATGAGCTAAGAGGCAGAGCAAAAGGGAATGACTGGGTCCTAAAATGTTCTTTGGTAAACACACCCAAAGACCTAAGGACCGCCCAAAAGACTATCTCTCAAAGGTTAGTAGCGCCTTCCCATACCACGCCCCTGGAGATCAAGGCTTTAATACACGGACCTCTAGGGAACACTGTCCACATTCAAGCCACAGCATGAACGGACCATTGAATTGGATGACGTTAGTACCATTAGAATGTTAATTTCGTGTGTACGATGTTATGTATTATGAGGAAATCACTTGCCTCCATCCATCTGAGTTTGGAGAGCACTGTCGGCCAATTCCTCCTTTTACTGTCCTAAGAGAGGTAGAAAATAACATAACAAAACCAGAAGAAATCTTTGAAGCTGTAGGTGGGAGCATATGTTCCATCTCCAGGCCTGACCTTCAATCCCCTTTGCCCTACTAAGCTTACTATGGGTTCACGCATATGCACTACATCTCAGACCACATAATGGAGATCAGAGTGAATTCTGGGACAGGCATGCATGTTGGGAGCTTCTGAGATGACTTAGCACCCTATCCATCATTCCTGTCAATCTTACTTAAAGACTCAGTGGGAGGCATTCAGTCTGGGGTGCATATCCTTTAAATTCAGAAAGTCTGATTTATCTGTGTGCAGTGCAGTTGTCTGTACTTTCCTGTCATCCAGCACCACTTTTCTATTCAGGCCATATTTTTTTGTGAGCACAGACTCAACTCTAAGTACATCCTTCCTTGATCTTCAGTGAGCAGCTGCTTTCCACTTGCCATCAGGGATATGCTTTGCAGTTCTTTGCCCATCATATGCAAGAGCCTGGAGTCTATCAGCTGGACCCACCCTGTAGTAACAAAATGGCTGCATGACCCCTCCAGTCTGGCTTAGAGAAGTGCGGCAGGGGTGGCACCAAGGTGTGGCCCCATCTCTGCTGCTCCTAGGAGACACGGGGCAGCTGATGAGGGGCCACGTTGGGCTGTCTGCATGCCTGAGGTGAGCCAGCGCCATGAACTAAGGCACATTTATGGATAACTTGGCCCTTTTCCAAACTAGCTCAGATGTTCCATTGTGAATCTTTGGAGCTCGGCAAGACTAGTCCAAATATCACTTTGTTTACCTGACCTAGTTTAATGGCTTTTTAAAACAAGAAACTGAATTTGTAGCTTTTTTTTTTTTTTAACCCTAGGATTATCGTGCATTATAGCTGGAAGGGAGACTTCTGGTTCTTCATCGTTGAATTTTGCAGAGATGCTGTGTAAGCCAAAGTACAGTCTTTGGAAATCTACAGCCCCAGGTTCTAAATCTCACCTCTTCACTGTGTGAACCGTGCAAGCTTAGGAAGTCCTGCTTTCTTCCTTTCTGAAGGGGGAAGCAGAGTATTTAAAGTTGTTGCAAAGACTGCATGAGGTGGCAATGTGGAAGACATGGTGAATTACCATCACTGTCTATATTAACATCGCCATTTACCTTTGGTAATAGGACAGGTAGAGGCTCAGGGGATGTGGCTTTCCAGCACAGAACCAGCACGGAGTCACTCACCTGTACCCCTGCCACTAACCTGTAACTCTTGTCACTCCTCACTACCTGCCCTGGAATAGACTGTATATTCATATACCAGACTCGCGTGCACCATGGTCATGCGCTCAATACTGTAATGAGAGCCATCCAGGGACTGGAGCTATACTGGTTTTTTGTCTTGTATACGGGGGTCACAGCAGTGAAGAAAACAAGGTTTAGAAAAACCCCCAAGATCTGATACTATTTTGAAGTAGGTTTTGCTCCATTCCTGCGAAGCCCGAGGGACACCCTTAATTTCAACCTCATTCTCCTCCTCTGTAAACTGGGGATGACAACAGACTGTGAACCCATGACCCAGAAAAGAGCCTCACGCAGCAGCCGCATAGAGCCAGCGCCCCCCATGCTGGGCTCCCCGCGTTTCTGGCTGGATCCCTGTCACCATTAGAAGGCGCGTTGTGAGGAATCCAGCTCCTTGTCCTTTTCCACGTGGACGCTGGCACTTTCAACAGTCACAGCCTGGAGTAGCTGGTCATTTACAAAGGTGCTTCTTTCCCTGTTTCTCTCCTGGTCCCCGGGGAAGGTTGGCTGACTGGCTTTGCATGGTGGGAATCCCAGCTGTTTGCTCTTTACTCTTGGTTGCTGGCTCCTGAACCAAGCAAATAATATGTGTTCAATAGGTATTTGTTGAATGAATGAATGAATGAATGAATGAATACAGAAGAATAAGGAATTTGGTGGCCTTTCTCAACCATTTCCTTCTGGGTGAGTTGAGAGAACATGGTTTCAGTTATAACCTTGGGTTCAAATCACCTGAGCTACCTATGATTTCAGGGCCCTGGCACCTCGTGTCTCAGCCGATAACATGGTACTTGTGACCACAACACTCTCAAGGGAGCGGTGGAGGACGTGTTTCACCGACTCATTTTTCTTATGAAGCTCTTCTAGGGGGATTGAGGTAGCTCACTGCAGTTTTCTTATTTACTATAAAATGACTTTAATCCTTTCTAAAGGCAGAACTATGATTAATTGGCAGGGTCTGTATAAACATATGTGTTAGACACAAATACACTGAACATTAAGCCCAATGTAAAAATCTTATAAAAACTGAATTATTCCAGCCGCTCAATTTGCCTTGACAGTGGTTCCGTCTGCAGAGTCTGGTGCTTTGGTTTCCTGTGTTCGCTGTGGCCTCGTCCTCAGGAGTCTGTAGGCTCCTGCGTGCTGCCAGCGGGCTAGTCTCTCTTGCTTTATTTATTTTTTTTGCAATGTAATTGCTAGCCTAGTTCTGATTCGGCCTTGTTTTGATTCCTGGAGGTACACCGGGATGAAAGCACCTTACTTAAGAGTTAGCATTTAAGAATTAGCACCTTCTAATCCCACGGCGCCCGAGAACAAGCGCTGTCACTGCACTCGGTCCTTCTCCCTCGCGGGTTGTAAGTGGGTTCTACTCCATCCCTCTCGGTGGCGGAGTAGGGGTCTCCGGGTCCGGCTGTTCTCAGCAGGCTCCCTCCCTGCACAGCCAGGCTTTAGCACATCTATTTCTCCTTTTACAAATTGAAACTGATGGCCCCAGGTACACAGCAGCCACGGCCCCGCCGAGAAACGTCGGTGACAAGAGTCCCTGCCTTGCCGTTCATAGGAACACGGAAAATGTACCCGGAACCACGTTTCCCTTGGCTTTTCCGCTGGAATTTCCCCAGGGGAGTGGCCCCAGGAGGGCAGTGCACCCCAGTTAAGAACAGCCTGAAGCCTAGTTTTGTACTGTTACGGTGGCTTCCAACATCAGATTTGACTTTCTTTTGCGTCCTCAGCGGCTCCACTGCCACCTTCCCAGCACAACAGAGAACCTAGAAAGCCTCCCTCTTCCCGCGCCGCGGGAAACCTCAGCGCGCAGGCGCAGTACGGAGCCCGGCGCAGCGCCGCCAGCCGCGTCTCTGCTCTCGCGAGGTCTTAGCGGCCACGATCGCCCTCCCCCTACCGCCCCCCCGTCCAGGTCCCTCGGCGCCCCGCCCCCGCCCGCCTCCACCTGCCGCCGCCCCCGCGCATCGCTGGCGCCAGCCGCTGAATGGCTCCTGCACTTTGATTATTTGTGTTAACAGTTAATTTAGCACCGTGGCCACGTGTGCCAGAGCGGCCTCCACTTCCTCCCGGCTCCCAACAAACGGCACTTTTATGAGGTCCTTTCTGAGCGGCTCCCAGGCCGGCCCCAGGCTCGCTGGCTGCTGCGTTTCGGGACGCGGACCCCGTCTCTCCGCCCTCGGCGCAGGAAAGCCGCGGTCGTTGACGTGTGCAGGAAGGGAGCTGGTCCCGGCCGCCCTGTCCCTGCCGCTGACCTAATGGAGACTTGCAGGGCGGCTCTGCGCTGGCGAGGCGCTGTCGGAGCGCGGGGCTCTGGCCGTGCGCCTGCGCCTGGGCGTTAGGCAGGAGTCTCAGGGCCTGGTGCCCCCAGCGCAGAGCTGGCTGTGACCCAGACTTGCTTGAGACAGTTTTACCCCCACTTCTTGGCGTGATAATTCCAATGAAATGTTGTTACACACTCGTGAAAACGATTTCTGATCCCTTTCAACAAATCCGCTAACATCCCGTTCAAGCCCCAGATCTGATTTCCCTCGATCTCCCAGGTCTCTAGGGTTCTTTGGGCTGCCTGGGATGAAGGAATCATGTGTTTGAACTTTTAAGTCCCTTCACACTGAGCGCTTCTTTCTAACTGAGGCGTAGTGTTCCACACCCAGGCGAAAGATAAAGGCTTCTCCAGAGACTTACAAAGAGGAGGTATTTGGTGTTCAGAGTCACTTTTTAAATTCTGGCTGTTCCGTGAGCGAATTTGATTTCCCCTTTGCTTTGATTTCTCAGAGAGCTGGTGGTGCAGCGTACTAATAATATTTAAGGCTTGGGAAGGGTACGCTAGCCATGTGTGCAGCAAATGTGCCCTCACGGAGGGGCACAGGAAAGGACTCTGAGCACAGTGGCTGTGTTTGACGACGCAGGAAGGGCCTTTTGATGTGTTCAGGACAGGCACAGGCGTGAGTAGCAGGGACGTAGGCAAGGGCAGGTCTTTTCTGGCTTGGAGGATTACAGGCAGCCTGGACTGGTTTCAGTGTAATCTGGGGCTTCCACTCTGCTCTTCATCAGTGAAGCTAGAAGACACTTTTTCCCTGACAGATAACCTTCCACTTGCTTCGATCAAATATATGTTCAAGTGGGAGATTCCACCATCAGATCCAGACAGAGTCACCTACCCATCAGAAAAAAAAAAAAAAAAAAATCCGAATTCTGCCCTTAAAGTGAATGCATTTTGGCTGATCCCTATCCCTGAAGACAGAGATGTTTATTTCTATGTGAAAATGTAATTTCGTGCCTTAAGCCTATACTTCTGTATTGTGGTATCTGGCTGGGAATAATAAGACAGATCTTCAGCACCGACAGTTCCACAACTGCTTTTGTGAAGCAACAGAGACTCCTCCACTTGTAAGATTCAGAGGCCAGGTGCTCACCCTTATTCCCTTACCCTCTTGGAGTTCTTACAATATGGCAAAACGTTCCCCGACTTAGGAGCGTCTGAGTTGCGAACTTTAACAGGTTTACTGTGTAAGATTCACAGGCGTACTAAGGCTGACTTTGTCAGATTACGGATGAATCCTATTTACGCACATTCTGCTGGAATGGAGCGCATTCATAAATCGGGGACCTGCCGTACTGGACAAAGTTCTGCAGTCAGGCTCTGTCTGTGATCTCTGGGACTGCAGAGCCCTTCTGCACTCTCCCTCTGCTTGTACCTCCTAGCTGCAGATGGGTGCAAATCTTTGTCTCCAAAGACCGCCTTTTGGCAGATGACTCCAAAATGTAAACTTTCAGCGTTAAGTTAAACATTAGGGCCGTATTTCTTACTAACTCCGACATTTGTAAATGGTTGAATTACCATGATCTGAGATGCAACACGTTCATTTAAAAAAAGTGTTTGTTGAAAAATATGGAGAGCCTGCTAGTCTTTGTTTTTGCTGTTGGGAATATAGTAGTGAAAAAAAACAACCCTAAAACAGTGACATCCCTGCCTGGTGGGGACCAGAGTTTCTAGGCATTTCCAGCACTTTTATGCCCCTTGGCTCCTGTGGGCAAACACTTGCTGTCAGCTCCAGTTTTTCCTGTTATTTATTTGTTTCTTGATCAAGACCTATTGCTTTTTCCTCTACCGTCTTTCTAGTCTGTTCTTCCTTCTCATTCACCTTCACTATGCTCCTTTGGTATCGTGGCTCTGAATTCTTCTAGTTTCTTCAAATCCCCAACCCCTGCAACTTTGGTTCTTCTCTCTCTGTTCCACTAGATTACTTTCCAAAAAGTACAGATCTTCTCAATTCAGTTATTCACTCAACAAACACTGAGAATGTTCTGTGTGCCACATGCTGAGTTGGGTGCTGAAGTGACAAAGAATAAAAGACAGAGCCACGTAGATCCTTACAGCCGCCACCATCGACGCAGTAGCACCTGACAGATGCATTAAAATATAGTATGATAATTACTGAGATAGAAATAAGATTCTTGGTCAGCTACACGGTTCGTTCCTCAGTATTTTTTAAAAATGAGCTAACCAGAGCTCCTCACCACCTGGGCCCAGCGTGGCTTCCGACCATATCTCCCTTTAATCTGCTTCCTGTCTTCATGGCCGCACTGTTAAATGCCTCTTCCCGAGCCTGCCCCACCTTTCCCGCCATTCTCTTCCTGCCTCTGCCTTCTGCCTTTGTCTACAGTGCCCTCCCCTCACTACCAACTGCAAACTTCTATCCTCTAAGGCCAAGCTTAGCTTCCACGTTGTCCGTGCAGGTTTTGTTCGGATCTCCCCCAGCCGAGACTCTTATCTGTTTCTCAAACTCTCATAGCGTTTTATCTGGATCTCTTCCATCTTTCTCTTTCACTGCCTGAGGCTGCCTAATATTGAAGTTATTTGACGCCCCACTCTGCTCTAGGACCCCTAGGGACAGGGCCCTCGTTCTGTATCCTGTTACACTCACTCTGCTGTGACTACACAGCATACCAGCCAACAGAGGCGAGCAGTGGGTAAGTGCTAGCTGATGGTTAATTGAGGGGGCGGATAGAGGAAGCGAACTTTTTTGAGTTCATAGAGTGAGTCATTGCTAGGATTATTGATGTGAAGAGCAAAGGACTTTCTGAGGAGCCTGTAGAGATATAAGCACATTGAGTAGACATTACTAACGGAGGAAGGAAACAGCAACTTTATGGTTAGAACAGAGCTACTTTGAGTTAGAAAGACCCAGTCTCTACACTGACGGTATTTTCAATAGGAATTCAACTATGCTTGCATCTGTGGTCTCCAGGGGGGAAAAAGACCATACTTTAGGTGAGCTAAAGGGAATGACTCCACCCAAATCTCAGGGTGAAACTACAATGGACTAGTCTGTAAAAGCAGTAATCCAAGGACTAAAAGGAGACAACGAGTAGAAACTTCTAGAAATTTGCTTAATTTTTAAAACCACTTAACTGAGTAATGCAGCTTCTTCTTTGGCCCTTTCTGTTGTACCTTGCCTGAGTTCTCCTTTTGCTTTTGCAGCTATAGAGAGAGAGGTGGTAAAAGGTTGGGCCCCAGGAGTATTATTTTCTATGCAAGAGCCAGGGAGTGTGATACTTGAAAGGCAGATCACAGGGACTGTACACATAGAGTTGATCTCTTCATCTTGAGGAAGAGCAAATGAAGGCCTTACTAGCTTAGTAGTGATCCAGTATCTTCTTCTTGCTGCTTATAGTAAAAGAGGAATAGTATTCACTGGCAGACTTTTGAAGATAGTTTTGCATGCAAGCAACTGGAAGTCCACTTCCTTAAATGGTAAGGATGGCGTTGGCTTCATTTCTTCATGGTTAACCTATGGGTGGTAGAACCAAGGTCAGGGGCTAGTGAAGGCTCTACCCAATCAGCCTACCTTTGGGCCATCTTTGGGCTAACCACAGTCCTATGCGGCTGTCCAGATGGTTTCTTGTAGAAGGGGTAGGGGGAAAGGGGGCCTCCTGGGGCCCAGAAAGTCACATGGAAAGCAGAGTGTAGTTCCTTAGGGGTTCTCACTCAAGATTGCATGTGGAAGCCATGTAGCATCCCACAAAGCTCCAAATAAGTTGCTTGAGGTTGCATGTATTTCAAGGGTAGATATTTTACTTTTGCAAAATCGCTAATAGCTTCTTAGGCTGCCCTCTGCTCTGACTCAGTGTGGGCTTCCAGGCAGCTGGCTTCCCCTCTGTGTACATCCTTGCGTGCACACCCACCTTCACAGCAAAGATAACCCATCAAGGGTGTCTTGGTGCTTTCTTACTACAGTCAGCCATTTATATCCGTGGGTTCCACATCTGTGGATTCAACCAACTGAGGATTAAAAATATTCAGAGTAAATATTTAAGAAAGCTTCAAAAAGTACAGCTTGAACTGGCTACATGTCAAACAGAATCAATGGGAGGGATGTATAGATATTGTGCAAAGTGCTGTAAGCAATTTAGAAGTAATTTACTTCACACTGGAGGATGTATCTTAGCTTAAACACAAATATTACAGAATTTCGTATAAGGGACTTGAGCATCCCTGGAGTTTGGTATCTGTAGGAGTCCTGAGACCATTGTTTTGTGGATATGAAGGGACCATAATACGTATTTCCCATTTGATGCAGTTGTCCTGGAAAGACTGTCTGCACAGGGAAACCATTTGACTGCATTTTTTCACTGGTAAAGACTTAGGTGCACCAGAAGCTAATTATGCCTCTAACATGTTTCTATACGTGATTAGAAATACCACAGCTTGTATATCTCAGTACTGACACCTCCATGGTTGAGCACATTGTGGTCTTGCAGAATTGCTTTCATGGCTAATGAGCAAAGCGGGAAAGAGATGGGGGGAATTGCCTTGGGTGCTTGTTTTACTTTTTGGAATGTGTGATTTATCAAAATCTCTTTGTATACTGATGTTGCATATGCTGTGAATGTGGAGTTGTCCTTCAATATCCATGGTAGATGGGTCCCAGGATCCCTTTGAATACCAAAATCTGAGGATGCTCAAGTCCCTTGTATAAAATGACATAATATTTGTATGAAATCTATACACATCCTCCCACATAGTTTAACTTATGTCTAGATTACTTATAATAACTAATGAAATGTATGCATATAAATAGTTACTTTTGGATTTGATCCCCAGCACCACACACAAAATTTATCATACTGTATTGTTAGACCATGACAAGGGAGAAAAATCTGTACTTGTTCAGTACAGGCACAAATTTAGATTTGGGGTATTTTTGATCCGTGGTTGGTTTAATCTGCAGATGCCAAACATGGATATAGAAGACCAGCTGCACATAGCACAGACCAAAAGCTTTGCCATTAAGAAATGACATGTGCAAGTGTGGAGAGGAGTTAGTGTTTGTGCATCTCTTTATGGGCGTATACCAGACACAGCTTCTGCTCTGCCTCTTGACTTGGGTGACAAGTAGGAGCATAGTTTTATAAACTAAGAAACACAACCTTCTGTTTCATGTTCTCTTTAGAGTCTATGAGCTACTTTATATCCTCCCAGTACATTCACCATATACCTCTTATTGGTTAGAGTAGATTTTTGCTGCCTGCAATCTAAGGGAACTAACTAATACTGTAAAGAAACGATGGCTCAGACAGCACAGAAATGGGATGTTTGAAAACTTGGTTGTCACAGGCAACACCAAACTGACATCCTACGAACAGACATCTGTGTGTGCAAGAATGAAGAAGCCACTTGGAAGGTCTGGGTTTGCAAGTCATGTCAGGATACACTGTTTTAATCCTTCACCCTATGACGAGGGCACAGTGGAAAGAACTTGTAATAATAGCCCTAGCATTCTTTATCTGTTGGGCTGCTTCTTGCTTTCTTACCAGGAGTTACGCTCCCAGTTGCTAGCTGGGTCTTTGAAATGTGCCTGCTTACTTGCTATAAACTATCTCTCACCCTCAAACATCTAGGTGAAGGTGCAGTTAGATATAGGCAAAGAAAAAGAAAGAGTAATATTTTTGAAGGAGAGTCAGGGATGGGATTTAGATTAACATATTTGTGTGTCTGAAGGCATCAGAATTTCCTTTCTCCTCTATTTTTTTCTGTACATAACAATCAGAGGGCCTAGTTTGGAACTTTAGTTCCCAGTACTGGTCAAGGAGCTACTTGTGGGCATGGCAGCTCTGACTGTAAACTACACAGACTTTTCTTAGCTGTTGGAGGATGAGGGTCCTTAAGAGATCAGGCAGCCCTACTCCACGCTTGGTAAGTGGAGCCTAAAAAGTGGGACTGGTAGGTGAGGCAGTCTCCACAGGCAGCTACCTCCACAGGGGTCTGGTGGTCATTCTCACTGTGTTAGCCTCACCATGATCATGGCTCAGAGGCGTGACCTTGTTTCAGGGTCCCTCTGCTCAGCATTCTTGACAGGTACTCAGACATATGTGATTCACCTGAAATAAAAAAAGTTGAAATAAAGCCATTTGACCAAAATGAACCGAGCTGAGTGAGGGCTGTGTTCTCCAGACTCCATGGTGGGGTACTTGACCTCATGACACACTGTTCCCAGAGGCCACACTATTGTCACTGAGTGGGGATGAATAACTGCCTGAGGCCTCGGTCCACTGAAAGCACATCACTGTACTTGTCAGGATACAAACACAGTGAAGGAGGCTGTGGAGGAAAAAAACATAACTTGACAATGCAGTGACCTGGATTTATAGGTGTGAGGTTAGAAGTAGATCCATAAGAAATTTGGTAATTACAGTTGAGTGTTTCAATGAACTGATCCCTCTCCTCCCCTTCTAGCTGCAGTTTTCATGTGGGTGGGTGGTATTATTTTGTATATTCTTGGTTTAAAGGTGAGATCTTTCCAATTTTGTCTAAATTCAGGTGTCATGTTCATTGAGGTAGGTAGTCACTGATTAAATTGTCACTGAAAAAGTCCAGGACTGTGCCAGCCTGAACAGCCTTACAGGATACTGACAATAAGACAACAGGATGGAATAAAAAATAGGATGAAAGAAGAAGTCAGCCACTGTTTGGCTTTCCCTAGTCAATGGTGTTTAGTGGCCTTGGTAAGATGTATCCTTCTTTCCTTGATGCTTCTTCTACTGTGACTCATTACTTTTTCTGTAGGTGCTCAGCTGCTCCCAGGATAGGCCAAGTGAATATCCTAAATCCACACTTAGACTGTGCCAGGTTTCTGTCCCCCCCCCCAAAAAAAACCTAAGATGAACAAGGCAAAAGAGGAAAGTGATGGATTTCTGCCCATGTAAATTTCTGCTGAGTCATCATGGCGGTGATAGAACATGGTGAAGCCTAGAGACAACCATGTATCTCTCCCATACCAACTCTGCCCCCATTACAACTTCCTGTTTCCTTTCCTGGCACAGTGCAACCAATCAGCATCTTTTAAGTCACTTAGAAGGCCCCACAAACTCCACCTCCAACCTAGCCCAGTATATTCTTTTTCCCAGCTGCCCACCTTTGAAGAAGCTCTCTCTCTCTCAGCAGGCTTCCCATGCCCATGCAGTAATGGCTGGTTTTATTTATTTTAACTCACTCATGCCAAACCCAACAGAAAGATTTGTTTTGACTTAGGATTTCAGAGGCTTCAGTCCATGGTCACTTGTCCTTGTTGCTTTGGGCCTAATATTGTAGCATATTATGGCAGGAACATGTAGCAAAGGAAGTCTGTTCCCTTCATGGTGACTAGGAGGCAAAAAGCAAAATAAGGGGCTAGAAACTTAATATCCTTTTTCAAGGATACAGTCTCAATGACTCAACTTCCTTCTGGAAGGGTCCACTGCCTCTCATGAGTGCTAAAGGTTGGTGACCAAGCCTTTAACACATGAGCCTTTGGAGACATTTAATGTCCAAACCACAGCACCGCCCTCTGACAATTTCTCATGTCCTGCATGTTATTGCATGTCTTATATCCTAGTGAATTACTATCAAAAGGAAACTTCCAAAGGATTTCTGCATTGTTTTATTTGTATTTGTACTTGGGGATGTTAAATGATACCGTTTCATTTCTTACATTAGCTTTAAGCACTCATAGAATTATAGTTAATGAGGAATGGTGTCTAATCTGGTTGCATTATATAAAATGTTATTATATATTTTTTGTATTCAGATATGTTCATATATATGAATCAATTATATCATATATCCTAAATCTATGTTGAAAAAAATCCTAAACACTATGTTGAGTACTATAGAGAAAGGCTCCTTCGTATAAATCTATATGAGATGCTATGTTTCCTTCAAGAAATTTTAGATGGCTTGACTTAAAAAAAATCACACTTGCTTTTTATCTCCCTGAGGAAATGTTCTCTACACCCTCATTTCCTGCCTAAAGTAAGAACCACAATGCAGAATCCTGAAATTTATAAACGTTTTAAATTTTTAAAAATCTCTAACCTTGATCTCAAAAAGACTAACAGATATGCGAGGGAAATGCTGGCACTGCCTTGTATGGCAGTCTTTTTGCATCCGCTCATGGGCAAATGCACCACCTGGGTCAGTGGGAATAGATGGGCCTTGGTGGAGTACCTGGGCTGCTGTCACTACGGAGCTGGCAGCATACAGCCCTGACCTGGGCAGGAGCCCTCCAAGAGGTAAATGTGCCCTCACATTCCCATTTAAATACCAAATGGAGTTAAATGTGTTTTCTTTAGAGTATTTAATTTGTAAGTAGTGAAAGCAATATGGCCTCTTGCTGAACCTGCCTAACAATAAGCTATATTTCCCTCATAAAGGTTGGAAGACCCTAGAGAAATGCACACAGATACACACTGATGAGCTTATGGCCCACATGTGTCCCTTGCTGCACACAACCTGTCCTCTTCTCTCACCCCACAAGTTGACACCTGGGATGCCGAGCCCCTGCTTAGGACACCCAGGCCTGATTACTGTGGTCACTGAAGCCCCTCTAGGCTGTGTGTGAATCTGGACAACTCCCAGGGTACCCATTAGTGAAAAGAGAGTGTCCTTCTGTTTCACTTGGGTGAGGAGCCTTGCTGCTCTCTGGAGTGGCCTGGCTGCTGGGCATGTGGCTGCTACTCAGCGGCTGCTGGCTATTGCAGGTATGCTGGTGAATCAGGGATTCTACGGCTGCATTAGAGGACAGATGTTCTCAGGTTTGACCAGTATTCTTTTGAGTTCCATTTACTGAGACATCTTCTAGGCTCCAGATGTTACTCCAGATGATGTCACTTCACTCACAAAGCTCTTGTGAGGAAGAGATGAGCTTGTTTTGCCAAATAAGACAACTGAGACACAGGCTAGGGAGCCTGGCCAAAATTTAACATCAAGGAAGTGGTACCTGGCTACACTGCCTCTCAGGTATGGAAAAAGAAGAAGGAGAGAGGAATTAAATGGCCAGATGTTTTCCTAAAAGCCACCGCCCCAGCATTTGAAGTGATGATCATAACGGCAACAAACTTAGTGGGCAATAATGCAAAATCAGAGAAATGGGAAATATGATGACTAACGTGAGAAAAGCTGGGGTGGTGTCTGGATGATCAGTGATTCATTAGTATTCCACTAGGACATCGGGTGGCTTGGCACCCATGATGAGTGTGTGTGACTTCTTCCTCATGTGGGAGTGCATGGCTAGCGCTTGAGGTCTTCCATGCAGGTGATGCTTGCACAGTGCCTCTCAGTGGCTCTCAGGTTGAGGAGTGTGTGTGTGTGTGTGTGTGTGTGTGTGTGTGTGTGCTGTGCTTGGGTGGCGCTGGGAGCCATGGCTCACTCAGGCTCAGGCCATTTCCAGATGTTTCATCCTCCAGCTGTTAGAGAACCTGTTACAGCCACAGAAATCTGACTCACTCAAGAAACTCAAATGTGGGTCCCATTTGCCTCACAGCTCTTTCCTAAGTTCCTTTCATCTGTGCCAGATCAGCCCTCGAGCGTCCTCCAGACAGAGATGAATGAAATTTTGCTTTTCTTGGTCAACACCCTCTCACTTTATATCCCAAAGAAATGATCTAGGAAGGAGTACATATTTACAATGAGAAAATTCACCATATTATGATGCAGAAAAGTCTGCTTCCCTTTTCAAAGTTGAATTCGTTACAGAAAAAGGCAAGGAAGGAAGGAAGGAGAACTGACTGTGCCCCCTCCCCGCCCCCAGCACACGCATCCAACCACGGCCCTGGTGCGGGCTGCTCCCTGTTGCAAGCAAAGCTGCTGAGAAAGCACACACTAGCCACAGTGGTGAAGTCATGCAAATGCTATGCCCCCAAAGGCCACAGGAATTGTGGAAAGATTTGTGTAAATATCTCATGCATTCTTGTGATCTAAGGTTTATGGAAATGAAAACCACAGTCGAAAAGCCAATGCCACATTTATTCCTCCTCCTTCCTTTCTTTCCTTCAGAATAAATTCATAGAATAGTTTTCTGGAGCGGCCAGTGAAATAAATTATTTCAGCTTTATTACCAGAAATACATGAGCCGAAGTGCGCAGCGAGGATGAATCTAAACAGGATCCATCTGGGAGGAAGAGAAAGGAGGAGGCTGGAACCCGAGACGGGAGACTCCTGGGTTTTCCTTCTTCTCTGCTTGTTTCTTTCGTTGGTGGTGCATACTGGAGTTGGGGTGTCTCACACACTCAGAGCATAGCTCGGACAGTCAACGTGCTGGAGCTTCCCTGGCACCAAGTTTAAAGAAACCACCGAGGAACACATGGTTTCCCACACAAACTCCAGCCGGGGCACGCCCTCCCCCCAGATCCCAGCAGCAGGCCTTCCAGAGTCCTGGGCCTGAATGTAAGGAGGGGCCGCCTCTGGAGAGGTGCCCAGGACACTGTGGACACACGCTTCCATCCCTCTCTCCCTCCTTCCATTACGCGGCAGTGAAATCAGGGCCATGAGAACGCTTTTCAGCCCTAAAGTTTTAAATGCACCTGTGTTCAGTGCTAAAATTTCCATTGAATTTGTGTCCCAAGTTTTCTGATTTATAGGCTCCCTTTTCCCTGACTTAGAGTCCAGTTACTCAGGTCATCCATACAGTGAATGGATTTGACTCAAGAAAGTGCAAAGCAGGAAATGACCCAATTTTTATTTATCTACTGACCGTTTTCTTCATTGCCCTTGGATGAGATCTTGGGTGAATTTCATAGCTTTTCTGTTCACATTCAAGTATTGAAAGTCTAGCTTGAATTAAAAAAAAAAAAAAAACTTTCATCTCTCTCTTAACTGAAAGTGGCATCCCACAGCCACCCTATCTTGGTCCGATTTACATTTAGGACTGAGCACAGAGGAAAGAGAACATTGCTGTAGTTTTCTTTCTATTCTGGAGTTCGGGCTGGGAAAGGAGGAGAGCTGGTGGCCGGAAGGCCTTATTTGCCTGGTGTAGCTGTCATTTGACACTGACATCTCTCCAGGGGCTCTGACTCTGGCTTTTCCTGACACGGATGCTTTCCCAGGTTCTCTGGAAAACATCATTTCAGAAGGAGATGATTGCATGGTTCAGCTAACTGTTTTGACCTGTTCTTGACTTCTGCTCTGACAGTAGCATTGTAGAACCTCGCTCATGTGGTGACTTTTACCTGTCTCACAGGTGAAAGTCAGCTTCCACTATAGTCCAGTCTTACTCTGCCATCATGGAAGCTCATGCAGACCATCATGGTTAGATTTTCTTCAGTGAGAACCAGTGAGGTGCTTCCAATTGCCCAAGACCTCTCTGGCAGGCTCTGCATTGTGGCAGTGGGCCTGTGAAGTGGTCTCACTTGGCTTGAGATATTATTATGTCTTTGGATGAATTGAACACCGTAGTACTCCTTCCTTTCTATTAGGCCAAAAGCTGTTCCAAAAAATTTGTCCTCACCAGGTTAGGTAAGTAAAATGGTAGAGTACGAAGCTTCTATCCCTCCATAGAGATGTTGAAAAATGAACAGAAACTGTCAGAATTCTGGAAAATAGTCAAAGGTTTATGCTGACCAAAAGAATGCTGAATCAGGGAAAGGGCAATTTTAAAATGGCAGGAAAGTTTGTGGCATTTTAATTTGCTCTTACCTTATACCCTTTCCAGCTTAGTGGTGTGCTTGAAGAAACTAGCCTGCATTGCAAAGAGGAAATTATTGTGTTTGTATGTTTTAAAATGTCTAGGATTTCTGTTGTGGGGGAGATGGACACAAGGTGTATGTCACTGTTTTGGACAATTCTGAAGTCACTCAGGGGAGAGAGGTGATGGCCGCTGATTGCTTGAAAACACTGCAAGGCAATTAATCTGACTTCTGGGTAGAAGATAGACATTTGGTATACAATTGACCACATAAATCCTGGGAAGGAAAGTCGGAGTTTCTTTTTGAAATTACAACTCTCAGTAACATGTATACTGGGAAATTTAGAAAGGAAAACAATATCAAAAGTAGAGATACACACAGACAAAAGCCAAGGAAACCTAAGCTTTCATTTGCTGATTTATATGTTTAGTGTGAGCACAGAAGGAAGGCAGGATTGTGAACAGGTTGGCAAAACATTGAAGATGTACCCCAGTATAGAGTGAATCTACAGAGACTAGGAGAGGTTTTGTTTATTAGTTGGCTTTTAAAAATTTACATCCTGGTATGCAAGGAAATCTCCATTGAAATACTAGCTGAAAACAAACTAAGGGAACAGAGCTTTCATTGACTAACCACGATAGTGAAATATAAATTTTGATGACTACAGTCTTCATTGACAACAAGCCCTTGGGAAGGGGAATGGCCTTATTTCCAGAGTTGCCACATTATAATACGCAAATGCTCAGCTCTTCACCAAAAGTCACACATAACAGAGATAACTAAGCGTGGTTTATTCAAAGGAATAAAAAAATGGAGAGAAATTATACTCAAGGGATGTTAACACTGGACATATCGGACCGAGGTATGAGTCATCTGTTTCAAATATGTTCAGAAAGATAAAGAAAAACAGGCGAAAGGCTAATGAGAAACAAAATGATGATATAATGACAAAGTGAGAATAGCAGTATGGGTAGAGAAATCAGAAAAACTAGAAATTCTGGTACTGAAAAGCTCCACCACTGTGACACAAAGCCTGAGAAAGTCAACTTAAAGCTGATAAAGCTTTATGGTGGATCATAGTTTCAGAAGTTTTGGTCTGTGATTGCCTGGTTTTATCATTTTGGGCTTGTTGAAAGGTGAAACATCAAGCTGGGCAGTACCTGGTAGAGCAAAGTTGCTTACCTTGTGTCAGCCTGGAAGCAGAGAAAGCAAGAGGAAGGTGCTAGGGATAAGACATACCTGCTTGGGACACGTCCCCAGTGACATACTTCCTCCAACTAGCCTCGACCTTCTCGTTTCCACTACCTCTTAATGATAATGCCATCAAATTGTGACTCTATCAGTGGATTAACCCACTGTTCAGATTAGCATCCTTGTGATCCAATCATCTTCCAGAAGGGCCTGTCTCTGAACATTTGTTGCTTTGAAGACCAACCCTTCAACTTGAACTTTTGTGGGATATTTCATAAAGGCATATGTTTTTTTTTTTTTTTTTTTTGCGGTACTAGGGATCGAACTCAGGACCTTGTGCTTGCCAGGCAAGCACTTATTCCACTGAGCTATATCCCCAGCCCCTTTTGTGGGATATTTCAGATCCAAACCATAACATGCAATAATTAGAATAAAATATTCATTGGAAGGATTTTACCAGCAGATTTAATCAGACAGAAGAAAGAACCAGTGAACTGGAAGATAAGACAGTTGAGATTATGCTGTCCTTAGAGTAGAAGAAAAAAGAATGAGAAAAAGTGGATATAATTTAAAGGACTTGTAGGGTGCCACAAACCAAAGCAATATATGTGTTACTGGCATTCAAGAAATAGACAGAGAAAGAAAGGGGCAGAAAGAACATGTGAAGAAGAAACAGCCAAACATCAACTTGAATGAAACACGTAAATCTACAAATCCAAGAAACTCAACAAATTCTGCTTGGATCTGTTCAAATAGATCTGCACTGGACACATTATATAACTTTTGAAAATCAAAACAAGAAAATCTTTAAAACAGAGGCAGAGAATGAACTATCACATCTCAGAACTCTCAAATAAGATTAGCAGCCAGTTACTGGAAATCATCAGATGGAGACCTAACATATTTAAAGTGTGAAAGGAAAATACTGTCAATTATGAATTCTAAATCTGGAAAAATTAACATTCAAAAATAAGGGCAAATTTCAGACTCTCCCAGATAAACAAATGGTAAAGGAATTTACTACCAAATAGACCTGCCCCCTCTGAAATACTGAAGAAAGCGAAATGAGAGGACAATAAACAGTAATTTGAAACTACATGAAGAAATAAAAATCTCTAGGCAACTACATAGGCCAATATAAAAGCCATCCAATTATAGTTTGGGTTTATAGCTTCACTTTTAATTTTCTATGTGATTTAAAAGAAAATGCATAAATGCAATTACAAATCTGTGGTATTGGGCACACAGTATGTATAAATGTAATTTGTGAAAATAACAGAAGAAAATGGGCCATGACAACAACAACAACAAAAAACCCATGAAAACAGAACAGAGTTTTTGTGTGCTATTAAGTTAGTATCGATTGTTATTAACTTAGGGTGTTAACTATAATCCCCTGGTAATCAAAAGAAAACATCTTTAAAAATCTATGAAAAGAAATGAACAAAGGTATCAAACTGCTTCACTATAAATAGTTACACACACACACACACACACACACACACACACACACACACGACAATCATGGTGGAAATGAGGGACAAACGGCACAAGACAGAGAGAAAACAAATAGTAAAAGTATAGACCTACTTCTGTATCAGTAACTCTTTACTGCCTTACATATAATTATGTGAAATGCTAATAGATTAAATATTCCACTTCAGATGGAAGATACTGACAGAAATGAATGAAATGCCATGATCTCTCAAATGTGTACTTTCTATAAGAGACTCACTTTAGAAACAAACCCACAAGAGATTGAGAGGAAGAGGATGGAAAAGGTCGGCTCATGGAAACAGTGGCAAGAAGAAAGCTGGGGCGGCGACGCTAATTACCGATAGACTAGACTCCTACCCGGAAACAAAGAAAGGAATTATACGTTGAGAAAACACTCAATTTATCATGAAGTAAAAATTAAAAACATATATATACCAAATAACAGAATCCCCAAATACACTGACAGAAATGAAGGGAGAAACTGTCCTTTTTCTGAAAGGCATGTTGTTTGTTTGTTTGTTTATTTATTTATTTATTTATTATATGCTACATAATACTTAATATTTACATTCATCTTGGCAATTGATACATAGATTACGTCTTGATCAATAGTTCTATATTAATAGCTGGAAACTTTCATAGTGGCAGAACACCTACAAAGAGGATCAATGAAGAAATAGCAAAATTGAGTTACACTATAAACAAAGTAAGTTTAGGAGACATTTATAGAGAACTCTATCCAACAACGGAATACACGTATTCTTTTCAAGAGTACATGGAATAGTCTCTATCGTAGAAAATAGGTTATGCCATGTAATGTGTCAGTAAATTAAAAAAATATTGAAGTTGTAAAAGGTACTCTTTTTAACTACAGTGAAATAAAATTAAAAATAAAAATTGGAAACAAAACTAGAAAATTTACATATGTAGAACTTAAACACATGTAAAAATTGAATTGTCAAAGAAGAAATTGTAAAGAAAATTCAAATATACTTTGAGGTGAAAGAAAATGAAAATAGAGCATGCCCAGATCGGTAAAGGAAGCGTTCAAAGGGAAATTTGTACCTGTAAGTGCATTTATCAAAAAATTCTTGAACAAATGATCTGACTCCATTCCCAAAGGTACTAGAAAAAGGAAACCTAACTAACCCCAAGACTGGTAGAAATAGAAACAATAAATATTGGATCACAGATAAATAAAGTAGACAATAGAAAACAATAGAAAGGATCCAAAAGTTTGTTGTTTGAAAGTATTAACAAAATTGGCAAGCTATTAGCTACATTTAAAAATGAAAAAGAAGATATAAGTAACTAAAATTAGAAATGAAAGTAGGACATTATGACAGATCTTGCAGAAATACAAGGGATTATAAGAGAATCCTATGAACAATTGTCTGGTAACCAATTAGATGACCTAACTGGACAAGTTCCTAGAAATGCGTGCATGCACACACACACACACACACACACACACACACATACACACACACACACACACAATCAAATCTAATTCGTGAAGAAATAAAAAATCTCAGGACCTATCCAAGTAGAATGATGAAATCAGGAATACAATAAAAATGTTCCAAGTCAGATGGCTTCACTGGGGAATTCTAGAAAACATTTAGTGCTGTAAATGTTAGACTGTATTATTTAGACTGTACTAAAAATCACTGAATTTCCATGTTAAATGGGTGAATCACATGGTATAAAAATTATATCTCAATAGAACTGTAGTGCATTATTTTTGCAAATCACCTGGATTATGCATGTCTCATTAGTGGCAGATCAGCTCTTCAGGTCTTACCAGCATAATGAGCTGCCACCAAGTGTCCCACATGACTCTTTGGCAAGACACCTTTGTCTTTGCAAAGACTGATGTGGATATCTGCTTTGACCCTCTAAATCAATTGCCCATGCAACAACTGCCTAAGTGCACACCTCTAAGACAGGTTGCACTGTGCATTCTGTATGGGGCTTCATAGTCCAAGTGGCTGATACTGTAACTAGGCCATCACTGTTGGAGTGAAGATGTGTTGTGGTTTGGGTGAGTGTCTCCCCAAGGTTCATTAGGTAAAGACTGGTTTACTGGGCTGGTGGTATTGAGAGGTACTTTGGACCTTTATGAGGTAGGGCCTCTTGGATCATTAGGAACCTGCCTCCAAAGGGGTTGGTGGGGCCCCTGTCTCTTCCCTTTCTGTCTGTGCTACTTGGCTTGAGCTCTGACTGACTCCTTTGACACACATACTCCTTAACCAAGACCCAAATTTGTGTGGCTGTCCAGGCGCGGACATGGGTTTCTAGAATGATGTGTCAAAATGAGTCTTTCTTTACTTTTTAAGAAGCCTGCATCAGGTGTTTTGTTAGTGATGAAAGGTGACTAATAGAGGTGGTTTTATAAAATTGCCTGGGGGAAGTGTCCCCTTTTTAGATTCTCTCCATGCTGGAGCCCCCTTTTGGGAAAGTGCCCTGAACATCTGAAGGAGAGGCCATGTGTGAAGAAATAGAGAAGGACATACATGCCTGGTGAGGAGGCCACTTCACTTCTGAAGCTACCTAGATATGAACCAGATGGAAGGGGTATGGGATCCTTTCCTTAAGTTCCAGAGCCCCCTGGGTGACTGTAAATGCATTTAAGAAACACTCATGAGTTACTGATAGCAAAGCTGATTTGGCAGGAACACTTTTTCCAAAGTCCATGGAAACCCTATTGTCCCAGCTTGTTGGTTTCAAGCAGGATGATCCTACAGCCCAGTTGCTTTGTAGATAAATGGCTTAGTGGGCTAATGGTCCTATAGATGAATGGCCAGGCCATTTGAAGTATGGCTACCTTTCTTCTCGAGGCTATGGTGAGGAATTTTCACTTGCAGACCAGATGCGGACTTGGGAACTGGAATGACCTATTGAGGATCCACACAGGCGAGGTGGCTCAGGTGCCTAGAATGGGGACATGTCTTGCCTTCCAACAGGAATCCGCACAAAGAAATTGCCTCTGATGTTTTTGTTGTGATAGGTTTGGTTGGTTTATTCAGACAAAGCAGAGGAGACATACTGGGTGTCAGATCTGATTTTCCTCTAAATAGCTGCTTCTTTGTACCTGTCTCCAGCACGCTTCCTCTTCCCTCCACCATTGGTCTCCCAGCAGCTGCTATGCTCTCCTGACCTTAGTTCAGCGGTTGTTGTTTATTTTATCTCCCCCCCAAAAAACAAATTATCTCCATTTTGTCCTACTTCCTACCCGATAGAATCTTTTGTTTTCACTTGCTGCCTTGTCAGCTTCCAAGAATTTTTTTATGTCTTGAGATCTGTGGAGACACCCAGGGTTCAGTGGTCTGCACCCGGCTCCAGCCCAAGGTCGAGGATTCCCTCCTTTTCCTTCCCTGTATTGTCTGGCATCCTGCAGGGCCACTGTCCCCGGCCACACCACCAGGACAGTGCCGCCTGGTACAGACCCCTCCTGCTGCCACGGGCGCCACCAAGCCTTGGACACACCTCACCACTGCCGGAGGTGCCTGGGCCCCTGAAGAGGGTGGGACAGGCAGGCGCAGACAGTGAATTTCTTTCCATCGTTGGCTCTTTGCCCTTGCCTGGCAGGGGCAGGCTGCAGGCATCAGAAGAGGTGGCCTTCAGGCACAGCAGCAGCACCTTGGCTTCCAGCAGACTGCAAAGTCCCCATCAGGTAGGGAACTGTACCAGCACTTTAGGGGGTGCCTACCTGATACCCGAGAGAATTCGTGTAGGACAGTGGGGATGTGTCCCAATACCTTTCCAAACAAAAAAGAGGATTTCTCTCTCACAGTCTTTCCAGACTGAGTTTTCATCCTAAATGTAGATTTAGTCCTGTTATGTTGCTTAAAAATGCTCCCTGGCTTCCATGACCCATAGGATGAGTCTGGACACCTCAGGCTAGTGCACTAGTGTCTGGGCTAGCTCCCCACAGATGCTGCCTCCTGCCCGAGGCTCTGTTCCCCGAAAACCCTTAGTGAGTCTGTGATGTTCATGTTCACTCTATATGGGGCTCCAGTGACCAGTGTCTTCAGTCAGGCTTCTTCCAATTTTCTAGAAAGTTACCATTAGTGAGGACTGGCAGTGTCGTGGCACTCGGCAGTGTGAACCATTGTAGCCCTGCCTGTCTCTCCCTGTAGGTGGTGGGAGCCTAGATTTCAGCAGAGTGTGGTGTTCAGTCCATGGCAGATCATCAACAATTTGCATTTGTTTGAGGTCTGCAGGATGAAAATCAAAAGGTTTTCAACCTCATCCAGTGAGCACTCTTTGAACAGGCAGTGGCCTGGTATAAAGATGAATGAGAGGCTGCTCCTGATCAAGAGACAAAGCCCATCATGTCTGAATGCTGACTCCAATCACAAACCAAGAACAGCAAGGCACTTGGCAGCATCTCGGTTGCCAAACTGATTGCTGTCTTTGAATAAGGAGGATTGATGAGGTGCTTAAGGGGATGTAACTGACGGTGAGAGCGGCCCCTAATATCCAACTTATTCCTAACCAGCGAAGGTCTCTTTCAGATTGCACACATCTTTTAAGAGGATTATCTCTGTCATTTCTACTCTGAGTAAATTACTTTGCTCAGAGGGTGAAACTGATTTTCTCTGAGACAGTTTAAATCAGTTAACTGAAAGAAGAGAGTTATGCAGGAGCTAATAGTATTTTGTCCAGTGCCCTCATTCCAACCCCCTTTTCAGAGGTGCGGTGACATCCATGTGGCTCTGGGTGGGCAGAGAGTCAGGATGGACGCTGTACTGCATGTAGCATGGCATTATTAATAGTAGGTCGTGAGTTACCACACATACATATTTCTCCAAATGTGTTCTGCAGAATGCCAGCCTCTGCAGAGGGTTTTTGGGTGCTCCACGGGGAAAAGATGCATGGAGGCCAAATGCATTTTGGAAATGTTGCATAGGTTTCTGTTATGGTTGATACATCGTGTCAACTTGGGGAATCTAGAGGTTTAGCTGAGGGACTCAGGAGGAAGCTGGGATGCTTACTTTGTAAACATCCTGAGCCTGTGGAAGAGGAGGGCATGGAGATTGTGTTAGAGGTTCACGACCCCTAGGTGGGGGTAGGCTGTTTACAATGTAGTGGAGAAAAGGAGGCTGCTTGCAGCCATTCCTCCCTTTTGCTGGTTGCTTTTGCTGTGCTCTGCAGCCCTGAACAGTTTGCCCTCTGCCATGTGCCACTCTGCCTCAGAACCAGCCAAGTATGGACTGAAACCTCCACAAACTATAAGCTAAATAAACCTTTCCTTCCTTCATTTTGGGTGCTGGGTATTTTGTCTCAGCAACAAGAGAAAAGTAACCAAGACAGTTTCTTTCTTGCAAAATCTCAGCAGTGGCTATGGAGGATGTCCCATTTCTGGTCACATTTGAGCACAGAACCCTCTTTCCCTCATAAAAATCACGATGGAGCACTCATTTTGGAAACGTTGGTGTGTCTAAAAGAAAAGAGACTTTGCAGTCAGTAGTTGTGAGTGAAATTCTCCAAACAACATCAATCTGCACAATAAAATGAGACCAAAGCCCTGAAACTCTCACCGGCTGTGATGGTGTGTGGAGGTCAGGGAAAGATCCATCTTCAGAGGTAAGCCCTGATTTGTGTGCAATCACTTCGCTCACACTTTGAGTAATAAGCTCGTTCTATTCAAATTACAGTTTTCCCTAGATATATAAAGGGAATTTGTTCCAGGACCTTCATGGATTCCAAAATACAAGAATTCTCAAATTCCTTATGTAACATGGTATTTGCATAGAACCCACATTCATTCTCTTGTATACATTGAATCACCTCTAAATTGCTTATAATGCCTAATATACTGTAAATGCTATGTAAAAGCTGTTATACTATATTTTAAAAGTTGTTATATTGTATTATTTAGGGACCAAGGACAAGAAAAAAGTGTCCATGTTCACTTCAGATGCAATTTTTCCCCAGTACTTTCCATCTGCAGTGGTTATATGTGCAGGTGGGAGGCTGCAGCACAGAAGCAGGCTGTATTTATTTGAGTGTCTACTCCCTTTTCAGAAGAACACACAGTTGTCAAGGAATCTCAGCAGTGGAATGAATGGAAATTACCAAAGAGGCAGTAGAATCCGTGGACATTACTGGAGAGGCAAGGAATGCAAAGAAAGTGAAATTACCTTCTTGCCTCCTGAGTTCCTGACTGTTTGCTTAGAAAAACACCCAAGGGTGGGAAGTGATGTCACAGCATGGCAGATTTGACTCTTCACTTATTCAGTTGATGCCCATGGAGTTTTTGCTGAGTATCAGACACTGTGTGGGAGACACGAAGGTATTAGAGTGGAGAAAGCCAACACATTTTTGTCCTCATCGGAATACTGAGTGTGTGGATAACAGACTTATCAAATAAGCAAAACTGGCAGATACTTTCTATGAAGGGCCAAACAGCCAAGACTGCAGATGTCGTGGACTTCTGCTCTCTGCCTTAGTTACTCATCTCTGCTCTTATAGTGCACAAACAGCTGCACTGTACACAAAAACACGAGTGTTCCAATAAAACTTTACTACAAAAATGGGTGATGGAACCAGTTTTGATGGTGGGCTTTAGTTTGCCAAACCCTGACCAAAATTATAAATAGACAACTGAAATGCACCACTCTATCTGGGAGAGATGTGTGGTATTGTCAAAGCATATGAAGGAGAATTCAACATACTAGACTTGAGATTTGAAAGATGAGAAGGGATTGGGTGTGGAGGGGAAGAGAGAGCATTGTATGTAGGTGGCCAGGAGTAAGGACGTGGTGTGAGATGAGGGTGGTGGGGCGGGGCCAGTACTGTTGGGCTGTTTGGTGGGACTCAGAACTTCTGTCATTCTCAAGAACAGCGGAGAGCATTTTATTATGAGTCATGTGTGCAGTTAGGTTTTGGAACCACTCTGCTGGGTCTGTCCTGGATACAGCATTAGGGGCGAGGAGCATACTGTAGTAGTTCTGACAAAGACTAGGGAAGTGTGCAAAGTGGCCATGCAGTTGGAAGAGAGCTAAGACTCAAGCAATTCTTGATGAGTAAAACCAGAGTATTTCATGCTAGGTTTAAATGTGGGAATGGGGGTGTAGATGGGTCCAGAGTGACTCCCAGGTGTCTGACTTGTCCGATGGGATAGTGATCATGTTCCCAAGACAGAAAACAGGAACAGGGGATAATTTATAAATAGAAACTTATCTCTTACGGGGCTGGAGCCTGGAGGGATTAAGATCAAAGCACAACAGACCCCACGTGCTGCAGGGACCCATTCTTTCTGTGTCCTCACGTAGCAGAAAGGCCAGGCAGCCTCCCCCGGGCCTCCTTTCTCAGGGCACTGATCTCATTCGTTGGGGCTCCACTCATGATCTAATGTCCTCTCAAAGCCCACATCTAAAACCATCGTATTGGAGGGGAAATTCTCAACATGTGAATTTGAGGGGACACAAATATGCAGTCTATGACCTTCCACCCCTGGCTCCCCAGACTTCTGTCTTCAGATCTAACATAAATTCATTCCATCCAAGCGCCAGTCTTAATTCATTTCAGCTTCAACTCTAAAGCCTAACCCCAAAGGAAGAAGTGGGCAAGGAGGAAAGGGGTATAGTTCCCAAGCACTTAAAAAACCCAACAAGGCAAATCATGACATTTTAAGGCCTGAGAAGACAAGGGGTGAGTTCTACAAGGGGACAAAGTCTGCAGAGGGCAACACTGGAGCTGGAATTCTCTCTGCACAAATTGTTCCATCACTGGGGAAATAGCTCAGTGGCATAAGTGCCTGCCTGGCAAGCCTGAGGTCATGAGTTCAGTTCTTGGTACCAAAAAACCATAAAAAACAACAAAAAAACCAAATTGTTCCATCATCAAATGGGACATTGCAGTAAAGAGAAGACTGTTGGATAAGGGAAGCAACATGCCCAGAACAGGATCTACCTGGAACATAAAATTAATTCTAGCTTTGTACTCAGTTCCCCAGGTGCACTGATATGATGCCTTTTGGACCCACTGGGATAGCAAGATGAGCTCTGTGGGATTTGAAGAACAGAGAGCGTGAACCAGGAGACACAGAGCTGGGAGGATGGGTCAATGAGGTCCAGGGGCCTAAGGGATACAGCCAACCTATTAATCCAACGTAGAGGCAGATGTTGGACCTTGATGCTCTGAAAGTCCCCACTAGCTCTAAAGGCATTGGCCTCACACTGCTGTGCGTGCATGCACGTGTGTGTGAGTGTGCATGTGTGTAAGCGTGTAACATATGCAGAATGAGCATTCAGAGTGGGAAGGAAGTAGGAGGCAAAATGGCTTTGAAAAGTAAGTTCCTAAGTGTGTTTGCAGAAAGTCTTGGGAAGTCCCTGGATTTCTTCCACCGGGGACAGCATAGAGGTAGGATATAATATTATCTACATGTAAGGGAGGAGGGTACCATCTTGCTTGCCATAACTGAGTTTGGGGGAAGCAGATAATGATATCTATGGAATGATTCACTTTTATCATCATCTCGGCTGCTTAGGGTGCAAGCATGCTGATGGTAGACTCTTCAGGCTGGAGCAGTGCCTGGCAGAGGGAATGGTCAAGTCCTTAGGACAGCAAGAAGAAACAGAAATGATGATCGCTGCCATTTTACCGATAAAGAAACCTAAAGGTAGCAAGTCAAGCCAAACTGCCAATTTGTAGTTGACCCACTGTAGTTTACACGTAGATTTCCTAATTCTTATGCTGCAGGCAGGCTCTGTTCTGGGCACGTTGCTTCTCTTGTATAGCAGTGTCCTCGGCCCTGTGGTGTCCCCTTTGCTGACAAATGATTTGTGCAGACAGAACTCCAACTCGTGTCGCCCTCTGCAGACCTTGGCCCCTAGTAGAACTCATCCCTTGTCTTCTCAGACCTCCCCCTTCACCCTTGACCAGGCCTCACGTGTCGTACAGTCTAATGTGAGTGCCGTGGTACCTTGGTTCATGGACTTAATTCTTTCCACAGTTCTGCTTGCAAACTGAATTGGATGAGAACTGAATCAAATTTCCCCAGAAGGTCAATGTTGAACCCAACCACTAAGTTTGATTCTGTTCTTGTGCAATTTAGTTTGCAATCAGATTGGTGGATAGAATTAAGTTTGTGAACCAAGGTACCACTCTACAAGTTAAAATGACATAGGCTGGGATGTCCTCTGTGGTGTGGGTGGCTAAGGTTCCTCCATGCTGGCCTCATTATTATTGTGTTCCTCTTAGAAAATTGCTTTTAACACATCTTGAGTAAAAGTTGCATGCACTGTCAAGTGCGAGCGGAGGGGAGGGGATGTGAGGCAGAGAATTCCTCATCTGCGTGCTGACCTTCTGGGGTTAAAGCAGAGTTCTCAGCAGTTGCCTGGCTAGAGGAGTGACAAGGAAAAATGCCTTGTCTGAATGTTATTTAGACTACGAAAACAGGGTTCTTTCGTTACCTTGTTTATAGGGTTTGCTGAAATCCTTCAAAAGTTTGACTCTTTTAAAAACCAGTCTAAATCATAATCTGTTCTGCAATTTCAGCTTCCCAGCAAGCTTTCTGTCCCCGCTTCCTGCTTCCAGGAGCCCTCATGCCTGCTGGTGGGTGTGCAAGTGGGACAGTCGTCTGGGACAGGACCTGGCCCCATGAGCCAAGTCAAGTACAGGACCGTACAGGACTGTACTTGACTCCTGGGAAGGAGTGAGGGGCTCTGTGAAAGCCTCAGGCAGGTCTTTGAGGTGATGGATGTGAATATTCTCACTGTAGCACTGTGTGTGGGGGTGGGAGTTAGGGTAGGTTCCGTGTTGGTCTCTGAGGTCTGAAAGGGGAAGAGCAGTACACATAAAGTGTGTGTCAAATGTGTGCTGGTTAGAAGCAGTGGATTTAATGTATGACTGATTGCATAGGCAAATTTAATAACATAGGTAATTTACCTCTCCACATCTGAGGGGGATGGTTCTGGGACCCCCCCCTTCCTCGTGATACCACAATCTGTGGATGGTCATGTCCCTATATACAATGGCTTAGTATTTGCATATAATCTACACAGATGCTTTCATGTACTTTAATCTTTAGTTTTAATAATAAAATACAAATGCTATGTAAATAGTTGTTACAGTGTATTTCTTTTAGGGAATAATAACAAGAAAAAATGTCCTTACATGGTCAGCACAGATGAAATTGTTTTCCCTAAATGTTTTTGATACAAGGTTGGATGTATCTGTAAAAATTGTAGGTAAAGAGGGCTGATTTCTTTGTCAAAATAAGAAATGTGGTAAGGTGAATCACACAATCATTTATATACATCAAGAATTCATGCACACAAAACGATAAACCACACTTTGTAAGATCATGTTCAAATATGAAGAAATGAAATTTTAACACAGTGTCTTTGCAGGGGAAAGGAATGGGAGTATTGTATGAGATATGGTAGAATTAAGAATTACAGCAAAGAAGTCCTTGTCCGTATTCATGGTAGCGTGCCAAGAACAAATGGACATGACTGACTCACTCTTCTGCAGTGGAGGTTTTACAAAACCCTCCAAGCCTTTTCTCTTCAAAACTCCAATCCTTAAATCAAGTGTTGATGAAGATATGGAGAAATTGGTACTGTTCTTTCCTGTGGATGAGAGCATAAAATGGTACAGCTGCTTTAGAAAACAGTATGGCAGCTCCTCAAAAATTAATAGGGTTGTTCAGGCATCCCATGTCTGGGTACATCACCAAAAGAAGTGAACACAGAATCTTGAAGAAGCATTTATATATCTTTGTGCATAGCAGTGAAGAGGTGGAGGCAGCCCAAATATCCACTGATGGATGAGGGGATTAACAAAATATAGTACCTATTCACATGAATTACTATTCAACCTTAAGCCTAGGCATGGTGGTACATGCCTGTAATCCCAGCACTCCTGAGGCTGAGGCAGGAGGATCCCTGTTAGTTTGAGGACAGCCTGGACTACATACCAAGTTCAAGGCCAGCCTGAACTATATAGTGAGACCCTGCATCAAAACAAAACAAAACAAAACAATAACAAAAGCACCCCCAAAACAACAAAAAGATTATTCACCCTTAATAAGAAAGGAGACTCTGATGCATGCTACAACATGAATATACCTTGAGAAGATCATGCTATTTTTCAAAAGCCAATCACAGAGACACAAATGCTGTATGATTTCACTTTTAGAAGGTACTTAAATTTTCAAAATCACAGAGACAAAAAGTGGGATGGTGATTGGCAGGATCGGGGCGGATCAAGGAATTCGTGTTCATGAAAAGATTCCTAGAGAGGGATGGTAGTGATGGCTGCGCAATCATGTGAATATACTTAAATTTACTGGACTGTACATTTAAAAATAGTTAGGATGATAAGTTTTGTGCATATTTAAACACAACAAAAAAAGAGCAAAGCTGAATGTGCTGATGCAGACCTGTAATCCCACAGCTCTGGGGGGCTTAGGCAGGAGGACTGCGTGTTTGGGTTCAACCTGGGTCACTTAGTGACTTAGCAAGAATTTGTCTCAAAATAAAAAATAAAAGGAGGGCTAGGGATGTAGTTCAGTGTGAAAGGCTCTGGGTGCCATCCTGAGTAAAACCACCACCACCACAACAGAAGGCTTGATGCTTAACAGGGTTTGTGGTCCAGGCTGGGCTCACTATTAGGCTTCACTGTCTCCCTATAACTCTCTCTTTCTACCGCCCACCTGCTCCTCCTATGAAACCCTGGCCAATAGTTCTTGATTTTTCTCTAGCCGTTTGCGTGCTGTTTCTGTTGTCTGAAATACTTTTTGTGCTCTCTGGTAAGTTGTGAGCTGTCTACATTCTAATTCTACAGTCCAGCCTGGCTCAGTCCCCAAACTTGGTTTGGTTTCTCTCTTTGGCTCTCACAATCCAGGAACTCTGCAGTGTGCAAACAGCCCCCTATCTCCTCCTTCCCTGGGGGAGGGGGCGGATAGTCCCCAGGCATGGCCCCTCAGAGCAGGTCTCCTGGGTGTCCTCTGTCAAAGGAATGTTTTATTTTTTAAGGAAGCCCAAACATTTAGCTGCTTAGGATGGTCATTATCTTGTTTTCTGATAATTTCTCAAAGGAAAAAAAATAGTTTTGACTATTTCTTTTCAACTTGGAATTTCTTTTGAACCCCAATGTTTGCTTGCACACCCATGTGTGGGTGAGCCCCTCTTCGTATCTCTAGCGCTCTGTGCTGTTTTCCGCCTGCGTGGGGGGATTTGCAGGGAGCAGCCCACAATCCTCAGGGGCCTCCTCTGCAGAAATCTCCATGTGAGAAAGATTGCTCATTTCCTCCTTCAGGGCACACTGACATAGCCTGCCCCTTCCTTCAGATCTAGAGGTTTGAATTCAGCACACTCCTCACCTGGAAGTGCTCCTTGGACTGTCCTCCCAGATCCGTCCCCAGTGGCAGGGCTCAGACCGGCCCAGCCCACTGAAGGGCTTCCCGTTTTGGTATCTGTGTTGTTTCCAAGGTGGGTACTGACTGCCCCTGGGGGACCCGGTCCTGAGGGCACGTGACTGGGTGGGGCTCCAGGGACAGGGCACCTTTGCTCAGCAGGAGCTTTGGTGTCACCTACCCCACGTCTGAGCGGTGAGAGCAGAGCCCCTCCCCATGCTGCCCGTGTCCTCTAGTCACCCGCAGCAGCCCTGGTGGCCGAGGAGCCTGGACCACAGCTTCTGGCCCAAATCTCTGGATCTGCCCCGAGGAGTGGCGGCGGGCAGGGCTGGCCAGCGCAGGACACGGTGGGCTCTCCCACATTTTCATAACAAACAGAGCTATGAAAGGCCCTGTCCAGCGGCTGTGCCGGTCACTAGCCAGAGGCTGCTGTGGAAAGTCTCCTGCCCCAGCCCAGCTAATGTGCCCTTCCTTGAACATACAGCTCATCAAGGATCGCCAGGTTTGGCGGCCTTTGAAAGAAGACTTTCTTTCCATTTTGGCACCTTGTCTCTTGACAGACACTCTGTTCTTTTTATTGGATGGGCAGTAATTTAACAAGTAACACTTTTACTTTAGGAACAAATCTTCTCGCCCGTCCTCCTTGCCATCTACCTCCCAACAACAGACTTTCCCTCTTATCTGCTTTTTTTTCCCCTTGGCCTCTGGTATTGTCATAAGGTCAAAGTATAAACTCTCTAGGGGATCCCAGCATTGTAAGGACTTGACTTAAGATCAGAAACAAATTGCAGTGAAGCAAAAACATCAGGGCCACAGTGTGGAAAGCTGTGAACTCCCCAAACGGCCGCCATGTGTGCCGCTGGGCCGGCTGGCGCCGGAGTCAGCTTGGCTTGGCAGTGTCTTCCTCCACGCGCTGTTTTCCTTGGGGGCGGGAGGGCTGAGGAGAGTGAGTCAGGGAGGGAGGCGGGCAGGGCTAGGGAGCTCAGTTGCCCTTTGCCTCATGATTTATATTTGGTCAGAGTAGCCTTATTCCGCTTTCTTCTGGCGGGAATGTGTCTTGGACATGTTGTTTCAATATGAGACAATCAGCTGGGCCCTCTGTGGAATGTCCCTGGAGACTAGAAACGACCTCCCAACAGGGTCATTTGTTCAGCAGAATTCTAAGTTGCATTCTCCAACATCTGCATTCTATTAATACCTTTCAGAATATTTCCATCGGCTTTGGGAAATCAGAAGAGATGTTCAGCTCCAAATCCTGGAGACTTTTGAACACAGCTTTGTGACTCTTGTGTTTTGCGGGCAATCCCCGCCCCCCCTCCATCCCTTTAGTTTGCTGTGGTGCAGGTGGATGTTCATGTTTCCCAGTAAAACCCAAGGCTGGGGTGAAATTTGTCAGGTGGACTGCTGTCCGTGACAACTTACAGTGGAAGGTGCGGCTGTAAACACCCAGAAGAGAGATGGGCCTAGTCAGAGCCAGGAAAGATGTTCTGGGGCACTTGCTGAATAGCAGTAGAAGACAGGCTATGCTCTGAGGTCCCCAGGGCAGAGCCAGTGCCCTAGGCCACAGGGGTGTCTTGCTGGAGCTTGAGGCTTGTCATGTTCTCCAAGGGCCTTAAAGGAAAGGAAGGGAGAGAGGACGGAGGGTAAGAAAGCAGTGCAATAAAGTAAGAGAGCATTTATTTAAGATAAACGAAAGCATCTAGATGGAATGGAAACGAAGCTGACATCGGTGAGGCCCAGACTTGGTGAGAATGTGAAGCAGAGAGGCAGCAGCTACGGTCTTGCATGAAGGAAGCTGAGTCTGAGCCCTGGATGGGGTAAGGAGATATTAGGGTTGTGATCAGGGTGTAGGGTGTTCTGGTGGGAATGCTAAGGATCCTAAGCAGGTGTACCTTCTGTCTATCCAAGGAACACCCAGTGAATATCCACCAAGTATGCGAATGAGGCCACAAAGCCTGTTAGGTAGGCTTCAGGAGGAGAGGAATTCAGATGAGAATTCCAAGGCCTGAAGACGAGCCTTCCAAACTGCTCTCCTCTCTCCTCACAGGAAGAGTTGAAGCCTGCCTGGTGTTTATACCCTCGGGATCCAGAGCCAGAGAGAAGCAGGCCTGAGCCTGCTGTGTCATGGCAGATGCTGAAATCTATATTCGATAGTTATCTTTAAAGAATGGACCAATGGGTGTCTGCTACCAATAACCACTAGTAATATAACTTTTTCTGGCACCTGGAATTGAACTCAGGGCCTTGCGCTTGCCAGGCAAATGCTGTGCTATCTCCCCAGCCCTTAGAAATCTAATTTTACCCAACACGTACTTCACTGCTTATGATTCTAATACATAGGGTCAGATAAGTCTTAGTAAAAATTATGGAGCAACTTTCTTGGAAATTCAGAGGAATGCCAGAGTGTGATAAGGGCTCTGATAATGATAAATGGCTTCCTGGTTTGTGACTCGGAAGAGTTCCTCTCTGCTGGCTGGAATGGGTTGAGGAGGCAGGCTGAGATCTCTCACTGGGCACGAGGGAGCGGCTACCTAACGGCCTATGGTACTTCCCGTGCCCTCCGTCTGTCTGTCCGGGGCAGAGCTCGGACAGCCACTCCTGGCTTCCTCTGTCGGGGCCTCCTGCTCTGCCTCACTCTTTAAGCCAGCAGGCAAATTCTGAATTACAAACTAACACCCCTTCGCCCAGGACCAAGAGTGTGCTCCATAAGCAGACACTTCCAAGGGCCAGTCATATACATTTTGGCTTTAATATCTACTTTCCCTTTGTCCAAATTATGCAAAATCTCCTGGAGAACAAATAAACAGATACAACAAATAACAGGAGTCAGATCTTTGGCTCAGGAAATTCCTGAGCTCACGTGTTTGCTGGGAAGAGGTTCTCACCGCCCGGCCGTTATTTTTTATCTATCCCCACAGGATGTACTCCTACTCTTTCTTCCAGGGTCCTCTGCTTCCTGTCCGTGTTCCCACAGCTGCCGAGGGCCACAGCTCCGGCCAGGACTCGGAGGGTCTTTGCTGTCTGTGTGAGATGGTGGCTCCTCACACAATGTGGCAGATGTTCAGCATCAGGAATCAAAACAGCTTTCACACCACGCAGCACATTCTTCTCCCAGTCCTGTTCATTTCCTCTCGGCGGGATGTGGAACAATTTCCCTCATCTGTTGCTCACTTAGTGGGTTTGGGATTTTGTGAATTTTACAGTGATACATAGATTCTTCCCCAATCTGTTCCAAGAGGAGAGAGAGAGAGAGACAGAGAGAGACAGAGAGAGAGAGAGGGAAGCAAGTGCTCAGACTGAGTCCTAGTCTCTGTTTCTACTTGAGAGGTTCCTATTTTTTGTGAGATGCAAGTAAAACTGAGAAGCAGAGGGAGGAGATCAGAGACCGCACGGAGTTTCCTGAGTCCTGCAATCCCATGAATACCCTCAGCTGGACCTCTGCTTTTTGCAGAAAACATGACAAGCTTGCAAGACAAAGGGGAAAAGCAAGGCAGTTTCTGTTCATTGTACGCTGGACAAATTCCAAGGTCATTCTGTTGCACTGAATGGAGGACTTAACAGAGAAATGGGCAGTGCTCTCGACTGTAGAAGAGTATCCCATAGTCAGTATAGGATTAGGGTGGATGGACGCTGTTTGGAAAATCTGCCTACGTCAGTGCTCTCCTGGATTCCCTGGTTATGCACAGCTCCCTCAGTTTAAAATCTGTTTTTCTCCTCTTCCAGGAAGGCACACTCACATTGGCAGCTGCTCGCCATGGACCAATCAAATGTTTCCCATTTGAGTCTTATGATACTGTGTCAGTAGTAAGAAGTTTTATGCCCATTTTACTGGTGAGGAAACTAAGCTCAAACATATTAGGTCAGCTTGTCTAAGGTTGGCTGGGATTCAAAGTAAGATCTCTATGCTGTCTGATTTGTTTACTATTCCAAGTTGATTTCATCAGAAACCAACACTCCTCCAAAACGTTTGCTGGGAATAGAGGCACAGAGTGGGAACTAAGGATCTGAGGGTTTGTTTTTTTTTTTTTTTTTTTTTTTTTGGCTTCTTGCCACTTGAGAGAAATGGGCAGTTTTGCAAGGACTTCATTCTTGCTGCTTGACTTCTTCTACCCCCTTGTGCACTGGGTTTCAGGGGACCCTCTCAGTACCTGCCCTACACAAGGGGTGAGTGTGCTGAGGGAGACCGAGTCATCCATTCAGGCTATTCCTGCAAAGACAGAGGCAGGCAGCAGGCACTGACATAGCCTGTCTGCTCCCTGAGCTTTCGGGTTTGTGTGTAGCTCAAATATTTACACACTATCTCCTGGCTCTGTTTAGCCATACACTGAGAAACGGTTATTGACTCTTTCGCGTTTTTAAGGCAGTTCTGTGATTTTCTTTCCCTGGCCTATTTTAAAGCACTAGCTTTCTGCTTCCCACCCCCACTGACGCTGCTGGGTGAGCTCACTGCCTTGCAGCCTGTCTCGGCGTGGCAGCCAGCCTGCAGGGACCTATGAATAGCCTTCATTTCCAGTATGTGCCCTGTAAAGTCAGGCCTCATTTTTAGCAGCTCACTGTTACAATTCTAGGAAAAGTTCCCTTTGGATGTCTTCCTGCCGGAGGATGGTTCGACTCCCTCCGCCTGTACAGGGAAGAGGAGCGGAAGGAGCCCACAGACCTTTGGTGGGTGAGCCATCCCCGGCAGAACAGCTCTCGCTGAAACGCTTCCTAGAGAGGGAATTCTCTCTCTGCTTAGAGAATGCTTTGGTGAGCTCCCTGGGGTGAGGTGGGGGCTGCAGGGCCCCCCAATGCTGAGATCCTGCTGGACTCCTGCCTACCTTTCACATGCTTATCCAGTTAATCACACATTCGGTTGGCTTTACCTCCAAAATACATCCGGAAACCAGCCCTCTCATCGCTTCCAATTTTGCGTAGTTGTCCAAAGTGCATTCATATTTTACCAGCCTGCTTGGAAGGTCCCTGTCTGATCACCTCCCTCCCAGCTCCTACTGTGTGCTCTCATGCTGAACCAAAAGCCAAAGCCTTCCAGCGGCCTCTGCAGCTTGCAGGACCTCTCTCTTTCTCCTTCTTTGCTTTTCGCTTCTCTCACTTGCTTCTGCCCTTCTTGGGCGTACCAGCCCTGGCCCTTGCTTTGCCGTCTCTGTGTTTTGCACATGCTACCAGCACCCCCATCAGGAATGGCTTCCTCTAGAAAACATGACAACATTTTTTCCTGGTTTCTGCCCAAACATCCCCTCATCTAAAACCACCTTAAATAAAATAGCAGCCCTCAGCACTAACAACCCCTATGCTCACTGCTGTGGTTTGAACGTGAATAGTGTCCCTTGAAAGCCACAGACACTTGGTCGGGGAGCCATCTCCAGAGGGGCGGCTCTATCCCAAATGCTTCCCCGCAAGGGTGGCAGTACTCGAGGGGCTGTGAGCCTTTAGGAAGTGGGACCTCAGAGGAGATCTGTAGGTCACTGCCGGTGCGTACTTGAGGTGGATCAAGGGACCTCAGCCTCCCTTGGTCTAGCTCTGCTTCCAGGCACACATTATGAGCGCTATTCTGACATGTGCTCCAGCCATAACGAGCCTCCTTCACCAGAGGCCCAAACAGTTAGGGCTGCCTGATCTTGCATTTAATTAATTTATTTATTTTTTTGCGGTACTGGGGATCGAACTCAGGACCCTGCGCTTGCTAGGCAAGCGCTTATTCCACTGAGCTATATGATCTTGCATTTAAGCTTCCAGTGCCATCGTTGAAAATAAACCTCTCATTACTTGACAAGTGGCATGTGTCAGGTGCTTTGTTGTAGTCATGCAAAGCTGACCATTCACTCCTCATTCTGTCTGGCTTCGCTTTTTTGCCTTAATGCTAGCTGGTCGATCAACTGTTCTCTGCTTTACCCTGCTGGAAGTCAAGCCTCGTGAGGGCCACAGGGCATGCTGCCCAAAAGACTATGATAAACGTTTGATCAGGGAGCAGTGTGGAGTAAAAGCGACAGGGGAGGGCTACACTGCCTTGCATTAGGGACACAAGTGCTGGGGGAGTGAGAGAGAGGAGGAAGGAACAGGGCTGACGCATGATGCATGCAGAGGGGCTGTGACCTAGGGGCAGTTGCTGCTGGTCTTCAGAAATAAGACTATCTATGTAGGCCTTTCTGAATTGGTTTTCATGTGACACAACGTTTCCTCTTGCACATATATCTTTTTATTTCTTGATGGGAAATAACTAAAAAAGAATATTGAGTCCCACGGTGAGCTGGTGATTTATTAGTTCACACTCACTGGAGTCAGAGGGTAGAAGAGAGAAGCAACCAGCCTCTGGTTGTTCTCTGGTTAGCTCTGCACAGGACACAGAGTTAGGATACAAACCAATGTGGAGTAGATTTTACGGGTAGTGACCCTGGTTTACCTGTAGATGCATTTTGGGGCACCCAGTTGTCTTTTATCAGAAAACCCCCAACAGACTCTCAGGCCTATATAAGGACAAAAGACAGAAGAAAATATGGAGTCAGGAACTTGAAGTTATTGCAGGGAGGAATATCAGAGAGGTGCCCCTAACTGCTAAGCTGTGGAACTTAACATTGAAGGGAATCTAAAAGTGTGTTACATCAGCTTGCCTTCCAGCGTGAGCACTGTGAGGCTGGAGTTACACCTGTGGTTCTGGGTTTATCCCCACTCCTTACACTGGGTTTGGGGAGCACTCACACCCATTCCCAAAGGGAAGGCAAGGAGACTGATAGAAGAAATGGACTGATCTTCCTAACAACACAAGCCAGCTTCTTGCTGAGCATTCCTGGAGAGCAAAAGTGTTCTCCTCTGCCAAGATGTCACGTTCTTTATAAGTAGCTAAAAATTATAAACATCAGAATTTCTAAAATAAATACTGAATATGAACCTTCCATGAAATGTTCTTGGATTTCTCTCTGGGTTATCAAAGAAAAAATTTGTTCCCTCTTTTACTAATAGACTTGTTGGAAATGTATTGTGCCAGCCCATAACTGTAGCAGATTGTGCAAATAAATGATAACACATTTATTGTGAGAACTAATGATACACAGTCTGCTAAGACAGTACTCAGACATTTCTTGCAAGACTGGTATGTCTCTGAAGTTAACCTTGCTTCAGTGGAAGAGGATTTGGGTTTAAGTCATTGTGGGCTACCTATCATTACAAAGACAACAGCCTGGGCAGCAGAGCATTTAGTGTAACTCTAGCTGTGAAAACACTACTGTCACATTAAAGCAAAGATTCTTCCTGCCAGGTTGACCAGGAGTAGTGGAGCGGCAGGGCACCAGAAGGTGTGGAGAGTCGTACCCTTGTTTGATTCCTGCCTTGACTGCTTTCAGCCATGGCAGCTTCTTTGCGAATACCTCTGTGCTACTGGCCTTCCCTTGAAGTCTCCTTTAAGGACTTTATCGCCCTGCCATGGTTGGCTTCTGTGCTGCACAGCGGCGTTGGGACCTCAGAGTGTCCTGCAGAGCGAAGGTGGGCCTTTGCCTGCACCTCTGTTTAACTCCAGCATGTTTCTTACACCTCTCCGTCTCAGCAAGAACCAAAAACGACATCGGTTCAGCTGCCTGTACTCACGCCAGAGGATAGAAACGACGCATGAGGAAACAGGCGGTTCTGGGACTCACAGAGAGATCTGAAAGGTCCTGAGATGCCTCATAGCCGGGTCTTGAGAGTCTGGTGGCCTGTGGGCTCCCTTGACACTTTCAACAGATTTTCTGGGAGAATCATCATTCATTTATCGGTGAAATGTTCCACATGATGAGGAGCAGTAGGATGGAGGTCCGCGCACTGCTTCTCTTCCAACTCCTTCTTTTTTTCTACCCTCTTTTCCAGAAATAAACAAACTAGGGATAGTTGAAAGCTCAAGCTTACAGTCTACAAGAGCCAGCTTTTCCAGCTGAGAATTGTAGGTCCACAGGAGAGGTCCAGATAGCTTTGGAGTAGGGTTTGTGAAGGTTCTACGACTTCTTTGTTCTTTGCCCTCAGGCTTGTATCTGGCACCTGGCCTACAGAAATGGCCTCTGTGTCTGCAGTGGGCAGTGCCCAGAACTTGTAGGAGCCAATCAGGGCTGTCGAGTCATGCTTCCAGGGAGCTCTGGGAGATGCTCAGCTGAAATACCAAGGCTCTTTGCTAAACACTGACTGCCAGCTTTCATTGCTGGTAGAACCGTGCTTGCTAGATGAGTGTCTACAAAGCCCTGTACGTGGGGACTTATGGCTTGGATTCTGCCAGGGGGAACCTCTAGAGTCTGCTGAAGTAATCATGGCCTCTCTCTCCAGTTTAATAGAAGACTACAGCAAAATAAACCAGATTCGGGCTTCTGGCTTTGCTTGGCTCTCTATTTCCTGATTTTAGAGACAGATGAGAGGAATCTCTTCTTAAGTAAAAAACACTGTCCTTTGCTGAAGGGACCCATAGCTACTGAGCAGGTTCAGACTTAGGCTACAGGGACAGTTTCTAACAGCCTGGAGTGAACATCTGAATGCCAGCTGAGAAAAAGGTCACGTGGGGTTTCACCTTACAATCATCTTGTCTTTCTCATGAGAACTGATGTGTCTGCATGCTATCTCAGTTCTCTGCTTTGTTTTCCTTTACAGATCCGTCCAGCAGTGAAATGCTGGGCTCCAGAGCCTGTGGGACTTGGCTTTGGACCCTGACACTGTCCTTCCTTGGCTTTAGATCCTTTAGTTAATGTCTTCAAGACTGTTTCCTCTTTAGTTACCTGGGACCTTTACTGGTCCCATGAAGCAGCTCTGGGTGCCACATAAGATAATTCCTGCGCATTATGTAGCACAGCCCAGGGCCATGCTAAGCGGTCAAAAAACAATGGCTACTGCCCAAATCAATTTTGAAAAATCTGAGCAATGATGTACAAATTTCAAGGTGCAAAGAAAAAAAAATCAAAGTTTTCTAGCTTCTTCCTCATTGCAGAGAAAAAGGCTACCTTGCCAAGTATAATAACAGTCATCCAGAATCAAGATGAGAAAAATTCTTTTAGGAAAGTGATTTGCTTTTGGATGGAAGAGAATTTTAACCCTTCCTCCAGCAGCATTTAAATTTGAACACTTCTTTGGTGACAATCTTTTTGAAATATACTCTTCAATTTCCTGCCTTCTTATGCAAAGTTTCCTGAACATAATTCATCAATTTCCTTCTGTCCTTGGTTGTCACTATCTACATCAATTTTACTGCACTGTGTTTTGGACGGGGACTGTGTGGGAACAGGACTGACCACAAGTGTCCCTTGCCTTCCTGCTTTTCTCTGCAGTGAACGCCCAGCCCACTTACTCTGCACTGAGCAGCACAGTGGAATCCCAGCTATGCATTCAGACCTCTTTCATATGTGACTGGCTACTCCTAACCTCTATGAGGTACCTGGCAGCAGGTAAGTTGTGCAGGTCTGCAAGAGGTAGCAAGCTTCTTTGGACATTATGGTGATCTTCTTTTGGGCTTGGGAATAATCTATATGTTTAGGGTATACTAAAATGCAAGTTTCGGAGCCCTGAGATTTTATTTTCTTTGCTTACATCATTATTGATCTTGTATTTATCAATTTTACTTTACTTTTAATCTTTCCTTGGGGAGACTAAACCTCCACTGAACTATCTCCATTCTTATTGGGTCCATTCTTGTTGGAGATGGTGCTTCCTATCAAATGTTTCCATTGTGAATGACAGTGGTTCTGTGCACAGGAAGAGCAGTTCCTCCTTACCTAAGGGGTGGACACAACCCTGAGAACTTCACAGACTTCCTCCAAGTGCACAGTAAGCAGAAATCCAGGAGGGACCTGAGTCAGACCATTCCTCGCCCAGGGCTTCCCCTGCTCCCTGGTAGTTTCCAACATTGAGCCCATGTTTAAATTCAAGGAACATTCAGAAAGGCACAAGGATAGAACCAGTGCTTTGTACTTAAATGAGATCATACATATGTTCATAGCAGTGTCAGTATGTGTTGGATTTTCTATCCTTAAGATTGTTCAAATAGTAACTTAATGGAATATTAAGTTCAAATATTTGAAGCATGAGTAAAACTCTCATGTAAAAACAAAATGCTTTGCCAGGAAAACACAGAGAGAGAGAGAGAGAGAGAGAGAGAGAGAGAGAGAGAGAGAGAGAGAGAGAGAGAGAGAAACTCTGAATTATCTCTGTTCTCTTGCAGTCAGAATTCTGCAGAGGCCACAAACTGGACTGTTGGATTCCATCAGCAGGCGGTAACTGAAAAAGCATGACACAAGACACATGCATATGCAATGGTAAAACCACCCTGTCTCCATGTTGCTTTAAATACATATCATGCAAGCTTATTTTACAAAGACTGAGTGAGGAAATACCAAGTTTACTTCCAGTGATATCTGAAAATAGGACCTGGTCTGACTTAAAGGCAACACATCGCACAGCACATTGAAGAACTGACATCTCTCTCCAAAAACATCAGCTTTCTTTGCGAAGCACCCTCCCAACACTTAACTTGTGACATTTGATATTCTGCATTGTCACGGGATGGAGAAAGAAAGACCTCATTTCATTGTCTGTAAATGAATTGATAATAATACATGGCCATGCCTGTCATGCAATAAGACCTAATGAATGTTATTTTTTGCTATTTGCTGTGGCCACTACCATGCACTGCAGCACTTACCAAAGAAATTCAGAAGGTTGCTGTCCTGGTTACTTTTCTCTTGTTGCTGGGACAAAATACCTGATGCTGAAATTTAAGGAAGGAAAGGTTTATTTAGCTCACAGTGTGTGGAGGTTTCAGTCCATACTTGGCTGGCTCCAAGGCAGAGTGACACATGGCAGAGGGCAACAGTTCATGGGGGCGGATGACAGCAAGAGCAACCAGAGCAAAAGGGAGGAGTGGCAGAGAGAAGGGCAAGCCTCTGTCTCTCCCTTATATTATATGCAAACTGTCCACCCCAGGGCGGGGGTACTACTCACATCTATAATTATAGCAGTGGACCATGCATCAGCCAAACTCCAGAAGCCCACCCTATGACTGCGTGAGGATTTGGGGGGACACGCAGACACAAACCGTGACAGTTGCCTCTTCCTTTAAAGAGCTCACCCATACAGCTATTGCAGAAGAATTAATTGTGAGTCCTGGAGATTATCTTCATTATGCAGCAGAGCCCAGCAGCTCACACTGAGGCCAACCAACCTCGGGGCCAAATCCTAGTTCTATCCTTTGCTTATTTCTAGACCTTTCAAAAGTTACTGTCTGTCTTTGTGCTTTCACCTAAAACATGAGGTCAATGACCATCACAATTTTTTTTAAAAAGCAGAATAACCTGTCACATAGTAATTGCGATATCTCAGGATACATCAATGCAGTCTAGAGGAGACAAGAACATGTGTTTAGAAAGGGTTACATCACAAGGTTCCAGGAACAAGTAGGTTTCGATGGTGAAGAGCAGTGATTCAAGAAAAGCCAGATGTGGGTTTCTGTGGAGTGTGAGTTCTGCACAGGGTGGATTCGGAAGGGAGTGGGGTCCTGTGAGACCTCCAGTGCTGGGCGGAAGGGAACCATGGGGCGCTTTGCCACTGGGGAACAGCGTGGGGAGGCAGCAGGTGTGGGGACAATGTGGGATGATGGCCCGGCCATCAGTTTCTGAATCTGTCCTTGGCTGACCACCGGCCTGGCGCTCTGTTGCCTGGGTTCCTAAGTTTGGCCACACTACTGGACACTGGGCAAGCCATGCCAATACAGTAGTCTGTCCTTAATCTCAGGAGATGTGTTCCCAAACTCACAGCAGATTCTTTCAACTGTGGATAGTATGGAACCCATTATGGTATGTGTTTTCCTATGTATACATATGATAAACTCGTACCTTTTCTCCTAAAGGAAGCAGTTATGGCTTCTCTTGAGTATATGCAAATTGCCAAAATCACTATTTTGGGGCCATTATAAAATGAAATAAGGATACTTGAACACAAGCACTATAATACCATAGCAGTCCATCTGTAAATGAGACAGCTACTAAGTGGCTAAGAGCAGGTAGGATATACAGAGCGGAAATGCTGGAAAGGGAGATGACTCACATCCTGTGTGGGACAGATGGCAAAGACTGTATCACACACTCAGAGAGTGTATACTCTAAAACTTACGCATTGTTTATTTCTGTACTTTTCTATGTAATATTTTTAGACAATGGCTTTCTGCTGATAACTGAACTCCAGAAACAAAACCTTGGATAAAGGTGGATGCCTGCCATTTGCCCACCCCCTATCTCTCTGTCCTCACTGTCTTCATCCTGTGTGCTGGGTGGTATCCTCACCTTCTCCCCCGGAGATGAAGGAAGGTGTGACATGAAGCCCATGTGGATGGCACCTTCCTTGTCACAGGAGAATCTCGTGTTGTTCAGCTGCCCTGATCCCCAGAGTCATGCTCCATGAGCTAAATGTCTTCCTGTGGGCTTCATGTAGGAACTCTCCCCTTCCCTTTCTGAGAGTATTTGTCCAGAAACAGAAGCTTTACAAGCCCTTTGCATTTCAGCAGTGCAAATAGCTAAGAGAAAGACCCTAGCCAAGAAGCAGCAAATTAAAACCTCTGGACACATGTGGAATGAATGGCCAGGTTCTTTTTTTAAATATCATTTCCCAAGCTGAAGAATGAAAGAAAGATAAATAAATAGTGGTGCAAATAGTAAAAACCAAATTAGATTTGAAGTTTCTCCCCCTTCCAATCAAATAATAAGTAATCCAAACAGTTATCATTTCAGGGAGTAAGGAAGTGAAACTGTAAAAATAAATGCCTGTCTCCGCAGCACCCTTTGTCCCAGGGTTACTGCAGTATGAGAAGGACTTGCTGCCTGTAGCCCCACTGTAGGTTTTGGCGAGCTCTGGGAAGAAAAGACTCCCCAGAAGCCAAGAAAGCATTAGTTACATGAGAGAGGACACCCTTTCAGCCCAGCATCCCCTTGAGAAAGGGAAAGCTGGGGGGCGGAAGTCACTCTGTGTTCCCAGAATCTACATCCAAAACAACAGCCAGACTTCTTCATTTTTTTTCTTTTTGTGTGCTCTTTTTTTAAGTGTTTTTTTTTTTGTTTGTTTCTTTGTGTGCTCTTTTTAAAAAACGTCTTTTAAAAATGAAGAATGGACTTGCTTATATTTTGTATTTAGTTACTTTTCTTTCCTTGAAAAATGACTTTTTAACATGGCAACCCTGCAGGACTGTGCGTATCGATCAGATTTTCAGTCATGATATGTCGTTAGTGTAACCTGCAAGAAATCTAACAGGATTGGGGAAGATTTAAAAAGTGACAAAGCAGTTAGGCTTGAGTTTTATTCCAACCTCTTTATCTCCTCCTATTTGGCTCAGCAACTGGACGAGAAAACAGCTCCAAGGGCTGCTTAGGACCCCTGCTCCAGACAGAGGCTCTGGGAATTCTAGCTGGGCCCGCGAGGAGGCTCTGCTGTGTTAATCCAGTGTGGGCTGGCCTGCCTGTGGTGAAGGAGGAAAAGCAGAACGCAGTTCCTCTCCCCACATTACTCCAAAGTAGTCCCTGGGAAAATGGGATGTTGACCATTCTCACCTTGAGAAATAAGCACCTCTGCTTAACAATAGAACACACCCTCCAAAGTTGCAGCGGTGGAGTTCTGGCTAAATCTTCTGCATCCAAACCCTCTTTTCCTAGAGCTTTCCCTTGCTGCAGGGTCGAGTGCTATGCTTTAATTTTTTTTTCTGATTTTTACAACTGATTAATCCAGTCTGATTGAGGATGGAAGACAGGATGTCTCAAGGATATTTGCAAATGGTATTGACATTAGATGAGCTTTTGCTTTACGTGTAAATCTCTGTTCTCTATATTTTGCAGATACAGAAACTAAAGTTCAGATGGGCTCCCAGGTCGGGAAGTGGCAGCTGTGGGTTTTGAACCCAACTCTCCTCCTACCAGGAACTGCAGCTCTTTGCCTTGTGTGCCGCCTTCCTGCAGGCAGTTTAGAGATACCCAGACAGACAGGACTCCATTTCTACCATATGTCTCGCTCTGTAGTGCACATGCCTTTCAATGGATCTTTTTGTTAGAACAAAACATAATTCCTTTGGGGTATTTTTATTTTTCACATTGACTTTAGGAGTTGTCCTTAATCCTCTAAAGAATATTCTGTGGGTCCTTGGCAAAATCATTTCCTCTGACCTTCAAATCACTGAGTGCTTATATTTGCAACAGTGCTGACCAAAATAGACTGAGGACAGCACATTCACTTGAAAATCTGAGGAACAGTTGTGGGTTTGTCAGAATCCTGTTTTGGGCCAGTGTGTGTGTGTGTGTGTGTGTGTGTGTGTGTGTGTGTGTACTTTCAAATTGATTTGAATGGCAAAGCCTTCAGGTTTTCTACCACCCTTATCTCTGCCTGACAGAACTCCAATCACCAGTTCAAAAACCTATATTTCCCAGCATGCCTTGCTGGGAGTTGACCCCAGGACAATTCTGGTCATGTGATGTGGAAGAAGTCAATGGAACATGGTTTTAGCAAAGTTGCTTCAAAAGGGACAGAAGGCTGGCACTTGCCTTTTATCCTTCCTTCCTTGCTTCAGTCCTAAAGGCATGTGTGTGTCATGGTTCAGAATTGAGGGCTGGGTGGGCACTAACCTTTACCTGTGAGGGTGAGCATGTTCTCTTAGGGTCACCAAGCAGAAGGTCAAAGGACCCTGGGACACTTTTGATATTGTGAGCTGGTGCCTAGCTCTGGAGGGACTGCTACTGGTGGTGAAGGTATGAGGAGATGCTCCAGTTGGCTGAACTCTTACTTTTACCATCTTACAAGAAGCCAAGCAATTTCTACCCCAAATACTTGTGATGCCATATAAGTTTAGGTAGTCATTCTAGAAAGTCCCTCTTAATCCCATCACATTGCTGCCACCCATATCAGTGAACCCAAAGGGGTGATGTTGGGAGATGCCCCAGAGAAGGGTGATGGTCAATGTGCTTCTTTTGTGCATCTCACCATCCTGTGGGGTACTGTTGCGCTTTCCTGGTAGGAATTTACCAGGTAGCCAAAAGATCAGAGATCATGGACTGTATCATGTCTTCAGCCTGCAGATTATGGCTAACAGTTTTCACAAGGATCTTTGGAGGACTGGTCCAGCAAACCTGGGCCCAGTGCAGGCTTTCTTTGGAGACTCTCCTTTCAGGAGCAGAATGATGGCCTGTGTGTCCCTCACTTCAGTTGGTCCATTAACCATTCCTAAAGCTGGCTTTTGAGGACCTGCCACAGTGTGCAGGAGTACAGACCTCAGGCTTGCTTTTTCAGCCCAGATCTGCAGCTCTGGGCCCATTCCCCAGGAGTGGATGCAGCCTAGTAAGCCAGGACGAAGTAACTGGTTCAGCCCTTTGCCATCCGTGTTTGCAGATCACCCAGTAGGTGTGCTCGAGTCAGGAGCCACAAGCTCATTCTGGGACAGAGGAGTTCTGTGTCCCCTGAGATTCTTGTGGATTTCAGTAGCCAGTGTTCTCTGGGGAGATTAGCTTAGAAACTAGGGCCGTACTGGGTTCTAATGAGGACACTGTGTGTTTTGTCTCTCCAGTGAGTCGCAGGGTGGCCTGACATGGGACAATGCTGTGCTTGGTGTGTGCAAGTTCTCAGGGGTGGCTCACTTTCTTGCACCACCTTCAGGAGTGTTTCTAGCCTTTTTCTTCTGGGCATTGGAGGTTATCCCTGAGCCTTTCCAAGATACAGAGAGCACAGAAGGAAGTAACACGAAAGCAACCTCATGGGAAAGAGCAGCCTGAGCAGCACAGTGTAATGCCTTGGAGAGATTTTCCCTCTTTAAAAGGAGATGCTAAATACTATCAGCTGTGGGGATTCATGCCAGAATGAGCATCAGTCAAAAAAAAAAGCCCAAGAACTCCATGAATTCAACGGACTTCTCTTTCCTTATGGACTTCTTGAACTGCAAGAGAATGATTCGGTGGCATTTTAGAGATGATGTCTGCCTCCCATCTCATGCCTACATCTTTTTAGGGAGTGAGGAGTAGCTATGGAGATCTGCAGATGTCCTTCAACTTTTTTAGACCTCCTGTGGATGAATTCTCCATTCTCCCCATGATCAACAGCACAGCTGTAATGAAAACTTTCCCCAGGATAAAACCAACACGAAAAGCTAAAAATATAAATGAACCGTCATACATCTGTTCACTTTGCTTTCTAATAGATGGAATATTTTTAGTATTTTTGTGGAGGTTTTTGTTTTTATATTTACTTAAACTGCAAATAATATTGACCTAGTACAATGATTCACATCCAGCATGGCTTCAGTTCTTTCCACAGCATCTTTCTATCATTTATCCATATATTTATTTAATGTTTCTGAGTACAGGATATATGTTAGGCACTGTGGTGTGCATTAGGGACATAGAATTGGACAGTGTATAGTAGAAGAGGCTAGGAGAAGATCATTCTTAGATCTAGCAGAGAACTTGATAAATGCTTTGGAGAAGCATAATGGGTGATACACTATGTCAAACTGAGAAGTTTACAAGCTTAACTAAGTAACTCAGCAGTTCTACATACTAGCGTGTAGAGGACATGATCCAGTGCAAAAGTTTATGCTCCAGGATGTTGTAATGGTTGATTTGTTGTGTCGACTTGAGAAGTTTAGAAGCTTAACCAATCACCTCAGCAGGGGGCTGGGTCTTCACCTTGTAAACACCCTCAGCCTATACAAGAGGAGGGCACAGAGACGGTGTGAGTCCTACACCCACCCTGGGAAGTGTACCCAGATTACAATGTAAGGGAGGAAAAGAGTCTTGCTCTCCTCCTTTTGCTCTTGTTGCTTTTGCTGTCTTCTGCCTTCTTGAAGCGTTGCCCCTGTGCCCTGCCACCCTGTCGTGGAGCCGGCAGATTACGGTCTGAAACCTCCACAAACTGTGAGCTAAATAAACCTTTCCTTCCTTAATTTTGGGCATCAGGTATTTTGTTTCAGCAACGAGAAAAAATTAACCAAGAGAAGGAGTTAGGCAGGTGCTGTACATTCCTGAAATTGATGGTGTTGGTAGGTACTAAAAGTAATTAGTTTGAAGTGAAGGGGGAATTGGACCTAGGAAGTTTCTTCTGAGCTGAAGTCTGCAGGCTGAGGTAGGTATGAGTTCACTGGGGGCGGGGGGCAGTCCAGGAACAAGAGCTCCTTCCAAAACATGTGGCAGGAATCTTGGCTGCTTATACAAGGACTGGTGAGAGCATCAGAGATGGAAAATGGGTGGCTGTGTTAACTGTGTAAACTGGCAAGAAGGTGAGGGAAAGCAGGGGAAAGTGTAGGACAGGACAAGTGAGAAGCAGCAGAGGAGTAAGAAGGGAGAAGACCAGTCCAGATTGTTCTCGACTACTCCGAAATCTGCAGGGTAAAGGGAAGAATAAAGGTTAATGTGAGGATGACAGAAGACATCAGGGAGGAGTCTAAGGGTCTTAGAGCAGGAAACCTGGCCCTGGTGCAGGCTTTCTTTGGAGACTCTCCTTTCAGGAGGATTTGGTGATGGTTTTTGTAGGGAGGAAAGGGCACAGACCACAGAGGACCCTCAGGCTCTGGATCCTGGAGGAAAATGAATTCCAGGGGATTCTTTCCCAGGGATGAACTGTGGTATGTCTGAGAGGTCTAAAATATCCAATAGGTGATTGTGCACATCAGTTGGGTGCCAGCGTGGTGGCACATTTAGTTCTCAATGTTTAGAGTTCTGCTAAGGCTATGAGTCGGGGAGATGCTGAGGTGGAGAATAAAGTGACTCAAAAAATAATTAAAGGTCTGTTTTGTACACTTACAATGGTAGGGGTGTGAATGCTAACTGTCCCTCTGTGCATGTGGAGGTCTCGGGTGGCCAATCCCTAGTCTGTCCTCCTCCTGGCACCATCTACACACTTTAATATTGTCAATACCAACCTTGTCACAGGGGAGAAAGCTAGACACAGTCTTTCTGCCCTGTTCCTGCAGTTTAGTGAGGCTGAATGCTGCCCATTCCAAATCCAGCCTCCCTGGTTAGAGTTGGAAGGCTGCTGAGCATGTTCTCAAACACTGGACCCCTCCCTACTTTCCTAGGGTGCCTGAGTCTGCTTGGCAATGACACCCACCCTTATGTCTGCACACGGACTGATCTAGGGCCTTTCAATTTACTTTAAAGCTGGAGAACATTAAAAAAGAAAAAGTAAAGAAAAAAAAAGCCTGACAGCAAATACCCAACTGAGCTAAAATCAAGCAAAATGTAGAAGAGAGAGGAGGAACCTGGCCAGGTTAGCATGTCTAACTGTGGCCATGTGCCTGGTCCAGGGTGGCCCCTTCAGAAGGGCATCTCCAGGAAACCAGCTTCCCAAAGACTCCTCCCCAGAGTGGATGATGCTGTTTGGGATCAACTTGGCCATAGTCAGCTCCACATGAGCCCCACCCTGACCCCAAGCACATCCACAGGACCATGGCAGAGGCTTGTGGAGGAGCCAGGTTTCCTCACACTGTCCACAAAAGATGCCAGGTTGTGAGCCTTGTCTAAAGCCTCTGTGTGAAGCTGATGTTGGGTTTTCTTACAAATGTCTGTGAACACCTCCTTGCTGCCTATTACAGGGTGTAATGAGTTACACAGAGACAGGCTCTGAAGGACAAATCACAGTCACTGCTATGAAAATGAGCTAACCTTGGGTCAATACATGAAAATAAATATGCAGGCCCATGGACTAGGCCTAAGGCTGAAATGATTGAGTTACATATAAAGGCTTCATTCAAACCTTTTAATATGGGATTGCAAAACCCTCAGGATTGCAGAGCAGCTAAGGGACCTGGTAAACAAATCCAGGGCATAGATACAAGGGGCCCTTGCTTCTCCACCCCTTCCCCACCTCAGCCACTGGCCCTAGTTCCTTCAGAGTCGACACCCATAGCAAGGATTCAGACCAAGGTATTTTGAGGAAGAACAGAAAACACTGACTATAAATAATACTGGGGTCACAGGCTCCTTACTGGATGGGTGGGAGCTATGGTGCTGCCCTGGGACCTGTTGTAAGCAGGCATCTGTGTGAGAATGAGACAAAGGGAAAGCAGCCCGTGGGACTCGTCCTGAGGTCAGGGCTATCAACTGTCTAGTCACTGGCAGGTCCAGGATCTCCGTCACAGATTAGTTGGGATCTTTGCTGGATGAAGACCCCACCAGGATGTCACTGGCATCAGTGCTTTGCAGGAGGCCCCCCTTCTTTACAGGCCACCCTTACCCATTCTGTTTTGTGCACTGAACAAGACACTGATGTGGCCTCACAGAGTTAGGGCAAACCTTAGAAACTAGGGGTAGAAGGTCAAGGATTTGGGAGCAGAAAGAGGGAGAATGCAGTTCTTTGAAAGCCTCTTTGGTAAAGTTGCTATGATGAGTGTGATGGGCCCATTCTGTAGTCCTTTCATTTCTTTAGTCAGTTATAAAAAAGTTACGTTGATGTGTTTACTAAAATGTTCCAAGGAACCAGTGTGGCTTACCTGCTTCAGAAATGACTTCTGGAAGGGTCATGACATGGGCTGTGGACAAGTCTATAACTGGAGAGAGAGGTGCAGGTGCCTTGACCAGGAGGTGCAGGAATGGTACCAGGTTGTGACCCGCTCCTACAGCCTTGGTGAGGCACAGTCTTGGGCATCTAGAAGCCACGTTCTTGTGCATCTCTGAAAGGAGGATGGACCTAGGGGTGTGAGAAGTCATCCAGGGCCCCACACAGAGGCAGTCTGGAGGCCCTGCAGGGGCCTGAGCAGCCCCTCTGTGAGAGAATTTGCATCAGGGAGCTCAGTGAGCTGGAGATACTACCAACCTAGGAGGACTAAAATGAAATCAGCCAGAGAACTAAGAATCTTTGATATATATGTATTAAATTAAAGGTATTGTTGGGGACCACTACAAAGTGGCTCTGAGCAGAATTTAGTATTAACCAATTGGCTTTTCATATTTACTTGGGAGTAGTCCGAGGCTTAGGCACCTTGTCTGCAGATGGGCAGTTGATTCATAGTAAATGAACCTCTGAGTCGCTGGTCACTGCTGAGGCCTGTATTGGCCTGTGCTGCTGTGATGCCTCAAGGACAAGGTGACTGCAGGTGAGGACGTCTGGCTCCTACTTCCATTAACTTTTGGGAAACTATGGCTTGCAGCGCTGCTGTGAAGGCCTTCCTCCAGATAATTTAGCTCTCCTAAATTAACGTAATGATACTTGGAAGAGTCCAATTCCCAAGTCCTGCCAAGATCCCTGCTCAGATTCCTGCATTTTCTTTAGTATTCACCTTCCCTTATTTGAAAAATCTACTAAAAACGGGCGACCCAGAAAAGTCTTGGGCTAATTCAGAGAATATAGAAGCTGGAAGAGAATTAGTCCCTCCTGGAAGCCCTGAAATCATACTCCATTGTCTCATTTTTTATTTATGCCTTCTTCCGTCCACTCGCTTGGAAGATTGGGGGCCTGATCAGCCAGCAATAACTTGGGGTTATTTAATCCGGTTTTCGATAGGTATCCTTTCAGGAACCCATAAAGTCCTGTACCATTGTAGAGCCATACTTTTTGAAATGTTGACTCAGGCCTTCTTGAAACACAAATTTTTGCAACTCCAAATTACTGGTCAATGCTAGACTTTTAGAATATTGCTTTGGAGAATGAAGTTTAAATTCACATTAAAGTATGTAAGAGTTTGCATTTGGGCTTCAAAGATTTTTCAAATTCTTAGGTAGAAGACAAACTTAAAAGTTCCCTCGTTTATGTGATATTGTGCATGTATATTTTACTGAAGGTTGTTTTGTCTGTGTATTATCTATCAGTCTATCTTGTGTTTATCTGCCCATCATCCACCTCTACCGGTGTAAACATCATTCGTGAGATATAATTTTCACCTCTTTAAATACAAGAAAATGATTTTTATCAGTCAGAAGCAACAATGAGATTTTTATCAGTCAGAAGCAACAATTTTTTATTTATAAATAATTTCAAGCGTATAGAAGAGTTGCAAGAACAGTACACAAGGTGTGTTCATATTTCTCTTGTGTTTACAGTAACACAACACAGAGGGCAACGCTGGGATCCAGAACCACGTATTATGCTGCTAGTGTATCTGTTCTAACCTTCCATCAGGCACAGTTCTTCAGCCTTCCCTTGACTTTTATGGCCTTGACCTTGCTGAAATTTATTGGCTAATAACTTTATGGAGCACCCTTTCATTTGGGATGGTTCCGAGTTTTCTCACGACCAGACTCAGTTTTTACACAGTGCGACCAGAATATCATAGCAGTGCTACTGTTCTCCTCTCTGTGTTTTATCAGTCGGCAAATTTATGCTGGTTTTTCTCATGACTTGTGACCTTAACTTTGACCATATGATGATGCTACTATATGCTATTCCTTTCCACTATGAAACTGATTTGATTCCTTTTATAGTAGTGAGTATTTGGTGTGGAGATGACGCCGAAGCTATTTAATATCTCATCCCTTAGCCATTCGTGCAGTTATGTTTGGCATCTATTCATGCCCAGCCTGAGTGACTCAGTGCCTTAGTGAGATCCCATCTCAAAAAAAAAAAAATTAAGAAAGGGTTGAGGAAGTAGCTCAGAGTGAAGGCCAGGTTCACTCCTCAGTACCACTTGGGATGTTTCTTGCCAGAAAAACAAACAACTGCTTGTGATTTTTAAAGGCCTTTATTTTTTGTGCACTTATCAGTTGGCATTCTATGACAAAGAAGAACTTCTTCTGTTTTAAAAACAAATATGCTTACGTCTGCACATGCATTTTCTAACATTATTAATGCGAGCTCTTGCGGCTTCCTATTTTTCTCGATGACCTATACATTCATTGCTACCATTTTTGATTTTCAAATTGTCTGGATTTGGCCAACAAGATCCCTTCAGTCTGGTTTTAGTGTCATTTTGGCATGTCCCCATCGTCCTTTGGGTACTTTATTATGTCATAATAGTACAATATACTCTAGACTCACCTTGTACTTTCTGGATCTAGAGTGAACCAGCCATTTCTCTGAGGAGCCTGGCTGCTTTCAGCAATGAGTAAGTTTACTTGTGGAATCCGAGGTCTGGACCAGGTTGGAGTCTTTCTTCCTAGGGTGCCCCTATTTGTGGTAGCACTAGGGAATTTATTCTACCTCTTTCTCTTTACACATCTAGACTCATCAATACACATATGCAGCTCACATCTCTACTTCTTTCTATGTTTATCAGTATATATTGTAAACCATGAATTTACACCAACACCTCACAATTCAGGCCAGCATTATGCAGTCACTCAGTTCGTTCTAATCGTTTCCTCTTCTGTATTTGTAACCTTCTCTTTCACAGTGAGGGGCCTGGTTCCCCTACCCTCCATTTATTTACTTATTCACTCAGTTGCAGCCTCTCTCCTGGAGTGAAGAGCCTGACCTGCTGGGCAGCCTCCTGCACAGAGCCTCGGGACTGCTTGGGCTTCTGCTGGCCTGGCTCATAACCCTGTCCTTTGCCTCCTGTGTTTTGTTGCTGTTTTTGAGACAGGGTTTCACTGTGTAGCCTAGGCTAGCCTTGAATTCACAGTGATCCTCCTGCATCAGCCTCCCAAGTACTGGGATTGCAGGAGTGTGCCACCACGCCCAGCTTAGTATGTATCTGTTGAATCATATAAACTTGACATGCTTAAGTCTGTCATAATTCTGTTTTCCTCAATTCTTTGTAAAGCACATGTGCTATGATTTAGAAACACCACGCAGATGGTGGCACTGGGGTCAGAAACCTAGGACCATCTTTCATGAACCCTTGAAGAATCTTCCTAGGAGAAGCCTAGACTTCATACAATGCACACAACACGTTTTCTAAAATAAAAAAGGAAGCCAAGGTGATGGTGCAAGCCTGTAATCCCAACACTCTGGGGGGCTGAGGCAGGAAAATAGAAAGTTCAAGTCCAGCATAAGTAACTGAGAAAGCTAGTAAGATCCCATCTCAGTATGAAAAAATTGAAAAGGGGGGCTGAGGTTGCAGCTCAGAGTAGGGTGCTGGGTTCAATCCCCTGAACAGATCAAGATTTAAAAAGGAAACCCTAACGAAGGTCTGGCATGCAGCTCTTACAAGATGGAAGGAAGAACAGGCAGATGCAGGCTGGCTTGGACCAGCCAACGCCTGGCTGTAGGGCTGTGCTCCGATTCCCGTTCCAGAGGGCAAAGGCTCCTGCATCCCTCCAACCCCCCTTCCCGGGAAGGCCAGCCAGGGCTGCCACAGTCATTTACAGTGGAATGCAGTCACCATTAAACCCTGACAGCAGTAGCCTCCCCAGAGAGAGTCAAATGAGTATCTAGTGGTTCTATAATTAAGAGCCTTTCCACAGCACAGGAGGAAAGAAGATAGCGCTTGAGAGGGGAAAGGTGTGACCGAGAGGCCTGAGGGTGTTGGGCTGCTCTCTGCTGCCTGTCCTGTTGGAGTCTCCCTGTGAGTCCTGGAGCCAGCCCAGGCCTGGTGAGCACTGGGAATACACCAGAGCAGCACGGGGGGTGGCCGGGCAGAGGTTTTGTCAGGACTCTGACCCTTGGCTGGGGGTTGGTGGTTTACCCGGCCATGGTGTAGCTTTTGATATTGCTGCTCAGGGACTCTGTTGCTTATGGATCTCAGCTCTAGAGACTCCAGCAAACAAGAAGTGGGAGACCTTCAAACAGCTGACCCTAGTGAAGCAGGCCCCTGTTAAGTTCACTTTGCATCTGTTGAGGTTCACTTAGGTAGGGCATAGACTTGCAGTGCTTGTTATGGCTTGTGTTTAAATATACTCCCAAAGCCTCATGCAGTCATAGGGGGAGCTTTCTAGAAGTGGCTGGATCTAGAATGTGGGACACTGGGATCGACTTATGGTGTAATTTTAAGATTAAGGGTGCTGGGATTAAGGGTGTGAGGTGGATGAGTGATATGGGACAGAAAGCCTGTGGTCTTGCCTCTCACCTCATCTCTGGCTTGCTGTTGCTATCTTTTGCCTGCTATAAACTGTTTCTCCTCTGCTATGCTCCTCTGCTATGCCATCTTGCCTTGGAGCCAGCCAATTATGGATTGAAACCCCTATAAACTGGAGCCAAATAAACTTTCCTCCCTCTAACTTTGGGTGTTGGGTATTTTGTCTCAGCAAAGAGAAAAATAACTATGGCAGTGCTTCTCCATAGAAAGTTTTCTGGTAGCTATTAAAAGAAAGTAGTAAGAGAAGCAGGTGAAATTAATTTTTAATTTTATATTTTAGTTATTGTAACATATAGGATATTAATAAATGGGTAAGTTAATAAACTTATCCATATGAAATGGTTAATGACTTAATTTCCATTCTATTTTTCATACTTAGTCTGAAATCTAGTGTGTATTTCACACCCATTATATACCAGCTATGGTTAATCCACATCAGCACTGCCCCCAGGCCTAAAAGTGGGATGGAGTTTCTGTATTTTGAGATCAAAATAAAATTCAGGAAGTGGCTTTCCAGAGATTGTGTGCAAACCACAGGAAACTACATCCTCAATATATGGGGAATCCAGGGAGACTGATCATAAAGGTTATTTGCCAATCAATAAAACAATCAATCCACAATATTGGACTGCCTTCTCCTAACGTCTGTGTGTGTATGTGTGTGTGTGTGTGTGTGTGTGTGGTCAATAGAAAATATGGTCTTCTCCACCCAAGAGGATGAAAACCTGTCAACTACTGAAAAAAAAGAAAAGAAAAGAAAAGAAAAAGCCCTAATACTGCATGGGAAGGTTACAGATAGATAATGTCATGGCATTATTTTCTATATATCTGTGAGATAAATTAAATGCTCAGTATGACCGTGAAAGACGGAATGTGCTGGCCCATGAAAGAGATAACCCTGTTCAGGCCACTGAATGTGGAGAAGGCTCACTCATTTCGGGGGATGGACTTCAGAGAAAAGATGGGACCCTGGGGGTAGCGTGAAGTAAGTGGACAAGGGCCACCCGGAGTTTCAGGGGTGTCACAGCAAGAGGAGTTAGCCTTGTGGAACCATGGAGGGGAGGTTTGAGTGTGTTTTATCTCAGGGACAGAGATCCTTTGGAGGCTTTCTCCTCTCTCAGAACACGAAAGAGTAGGGAGGACTTCTTGACAATTGATTATTTCTGAGAATCCCAGCTGCTCAGGTAAGTTCAAACCTGTCACTCTCCCCTCTATTTGAAGAGGAGTGAACATCATTCTTGGTGAATCATTTGTAGTGCCACAAACCTGCTGAATAGGGTGAAGCAGATCTGAGAATGTTCTTCTGCAATTGTGGCTGTGATTTTTCCATAAACCAGTTGGAGGACCTGTGTGATGGCATTGGAAAGGCAGTCTTGTCAATGTCTCCAATGCCAGGCATATTAAAAGAGGGATGCCTAAAATGAGAAAGAAATATGGCTATAAAGTTTGATCTGAAGGGAAGAATGAGGACCTGAGCCCTGAGGATAACTGTCCAGGAGGGAAATCCAGGAGCTGGGTGAGGAAGCACTGTACTTGAGTTTCTCCCACTCCCAGGTTGGGCTGTGGGTGTGTTCAGTGCTGTGCACACATGTGGTTGGCTCTTGTACAAAGGTGTGCACGACATGAGCATTTGCCCAACTCCTTAGTGAACCAGATAGTGACCTGTGCAGAGAAATTGACACACCCTAAACTCTGCTGTGGTGCTATGTCCTGAAAGGTTTGGATCCAGCTCAAATGCCTCAGTTCACATGGTGTGACAATTAGTCCTTACCTGTCAACTTCATTGGATGAAGAAATGCCTAGCTAAGTGGTACAGCATGCTCCTGGGTTTGTCTGAGCATGTCTTAGAGGAATGGCCTTGGGAACTACACACTGTTCCTCACCCCTCCCTTCTCTGGCACTCTTCCCCTCCTCTGCTTCCTGGCCACCATGAGGTGAGCAGGTTTGCTCCGCTATGCCTTCCTGCCATGATCTTCCTGTCTTGGAGTCAGCCAACCATGGACTGAATTTTCCCAAACCATGGGCTAAATCAAACCTTTCCTCCTTTAAGCTGTGAGTGTTGGGTATTGTGTCCAGCAATAGTAAAGCTGATTGATACGCATAGCATCTCAGATTCTGGGAAAGGGCCAACAGACAGGCTGTGTGAAATTCATGTAGAATCTGGTGGTCAGATTTGAGTTCTCTGTGACATTAGGAAGGAGAGAAAATTGAAAATGTTAGTATGGATACTTATATCAGGTTATAGAAGAAAACTGGTGATTTAGGCAAGATGAAGGAAGCCTACCCCATTTATTGGTAAGTTTTCCACAGGGATGGGGAAGTCAATTCATTGTTTATCATACAAGACAAAGATTTCATATTCATCAGTCATCCTCCAATTTACAAGGAGCCACAGAGCATCTTAAAGGCAGGCCAGCGTCTGAGAACCCATGTGGGCACGCTGTAGTTGTCTAGTGAAGTAACATTTCTCTCCACACTTCCCCATTTCCTCTATCATATGATTAAACATAATACTTGGGAAAGAGTTTCCTTCCTTCCTTCCTTCCTCCCTTTCTTCCTTCCTCCTTCCCTTTCTTTCTTCTTTTCTTCCTTCGTTCCTTTCTTTTTCTTTTTCAGACCTAGGGATTGAACAGAGTCTTGCACATGCTAGGTGCTCCACAACTGTGACATCTCCTCAGCCCGTGCAAAGGTTATTCATGATCACAAAATGAGGCAGGTCTCTTTAGGGTTGGCCCGCTTATTTCCATAGGAGAAGTAGGAGTGTTAATTTACTACATAGGCTTTAAGCTCCTTATGCGCACTGTCATGAGGAATCTCAGATTTGGTATCTAAAGTTCTCTTGAGCTTAGAAAGCAAAGCAAGAACAAGCTACCAGATTTCATTTGTAATACTTAGAAATTTGGGTAAATTCTTCTCTTCTTGAAATCTCCAGCATGTTCTAAAGCTCTGAGGCTTGCCAGAAAGTGACCTTCCTTATTCGTCTGTAAGGCTGGGAAACTGTAAAGCAGGTATCAGATAAGTCTTCTTACAAAGGGTTTATTTCATAAAGTCAATTTTAATTCCTTAAAAGTGACTGATCATATCTAACTAAATGGCTATCTTTTTCAAACAAGGCATTTCTAGAATAGCCTTTTTTATGTCACCAATGTTTTAGTTATATCCTGCTACAAGGAAAGAAAGATTATGATGAACGTAGATAGACAATTGTATTGCCATGAAAAGTAAGAACATTCAATATGAGTTCTGAATTCTGGAGTGCTCAGGCAAGGAGAATGAGATATCATTTTCAAATATTTCATTGTAACTTCAAAGAGCAGAGTCTACTAAATTGTTATGAGTTATACATAGCTTAAAAAGAAAGCAAGAAGACTATTATACCCCCAAGACATAGCTTATTAAAACATCAGTGACATCCAAATAAAATCACCTTAACTCTTATATGTTCATTTAGTCCTGAGCAATGATGTGTGTTCTGGTGTGTCTTGGGTCAATATTCTCATAAGCCTATCTGCCTGGATTCCTGATGCCTCCAAGACCAACTGGACAGAGTTCTGGAAATTTCAACTCAGCCAAATGGTGTGGCTGGGCAAACCCAGAGTAGCCATGTACCCACAGGCACTGGGCATGGACCCTCCATTGAATATGAGGATAGCTCTTGAAGAGTGAAGCCCTCTTGCCTGTAGGCAAGGACATATATGAAGGACATATATGGAGGACATGTAGATGACAAAAAAGATCTGTAGGTGACAAAAAGCTTACAGAAACTTAGTTAACACATTATTAATAACTTTCCAAAGTGAATTGTCAGATGAAAATTCATAACAAGAATAGTTCAACTAAGTTGAAAAACTTGGTTGTTGCTGTGGGATGCAAACCAAGATGATAAAATCATTCCAAAAAGCTTAGACAAATAGTGATACACTATTAATCTTATTTTCTAAAATTAATCCTGTTTTCAAAGAAGAATGGTTATTACGTGTGATTTTTTTTAAATGCATGGCATACTTTTTATAGTACAAGTACCTTTAGACATAATACAATAATACTGATGTAATATACAATGAATTTACTAAGAATATAGTTAAAATATATGAAGAGCATATGCAGTATATCCAGTTACAGAGGGTCAGGAAGATTAGAATGGGTTCTGAATGTCTGAACATTAACACACTTTGTAGATAAGGTGTCAAGCTCCAGTAGAAAACTACTGGTTTAGACAATGTTAGATTCAAACTAAAGAAAGATGCTCATAACCAAGTTGGCATTTAGAAAAGCAGTGAAGTCATAACTGGTAGCATCACCCTGTTGGGTGCCAATGGGCAGCATAGCACCAGGACTCTGACTCAGAACAGTAGATGTCAGGGACTGGCTGATCTCTGGGGAAGTCTGGTACACATGCAGTTTATGAACTCCTTAAGAGGAGACCATTTTGCCTACACCAAGTTAACCTAGGGGAGAAGACACACCTCATGACTTGGTGATGCTTCTGACACAGTTCAATGGTTATAAATCAAATAACCTGGTTACCTCCAGCATCTCTCTTTTTAAATTGATATGCCATAACTGCACATTTTTTGTGGGGTAAAGTGTGGTAATTTGATGAAGGAATGCAATATGCATTGATTGAATTGGGGCAGTTTAGTATGCTCTATACTGAAACATTTGTCATTTCTTTCTGTTGAAAAGCTTTATAAATATCTTTTAGATATTTATAACATTTTTAATAAGTTTTTGTGAACTATAGTCCCCTACTGTGCTGTAGAACCCTAGAACTAATTCCTCCTACCTGCCTGCATCTTGGGACCCACTATCCAAGCTACCTCTGTCCCTTTTCTTCCACCCTTCTTACTGTCTTGTACACCCCTACCTTTGTAAGGTAAAGGAAATCTTTTTTTTTTTTTGGCGGTACTGGGGATTGAACTCAGGACCCTGCGCTTGCTAGGCAGGCGCTTATTCCACTGAGCTATATCCCCAGCTCCAAGGAAATCTTTTGTGATTGTCTAGTGGTCTCTGGTGAACCTCCAAGGCAGCTTTAGGTGCAAATGATCATTTCAGATAGGATTTGGAAAGGCAAAATATTGAAAATTGTTAAGTGACTTGAACAGTTTATTAAGATATGATCATGGTTTACTGAGCAACACTACTTGGCTGACTACTCCACCAAAGTGACACTACATTGTTTTAAAGAAAATATAGGTGGCAGCTTGACTGTAAAGAATCTCAGTACTTTCAAAAGTGAGACTGCTTGGTACTCTTAAATATCCAGGGACATGATCAAGCCAACAGGAGGCACTGGAAGTTCTGATCAGAAATGGCATCTTCGCCTTCTAGGCAGACTACTCAGAAGGTAAAGGAAAACCTTTCACAGCTGCTCAGTGAGAGCAGACCTACAGCCCAAGAAGAATGTAAACACAAGCCCTTTTGACAACCTTATAAGTAAACCCACTAAACCTTAGCTGGGGTGGAGCATTCCAAATAAAACTCCCTTTCCCAGAACCTTCCACATCTTTCTTTTCAGATTTTGTCTTACACTTTTCTCTTTCTTATTCTAGAGCAATCAATCATTTTTATTTTGGTACTAAAGTACTCTCTTTTTCCCGTTAGCAAAAACATATCTTTCATACCTTGCATGCAAAGTCGTTGCTGTGTCCTTATTGCTCCTAGGTAGAGTCTCATTCATGAATACTGACTGTAACTTTGAAGCAAAGCAGTTTCATTGAGAACTATCTTAGAAAGTAAGGAAGTAGATAATTGTGAACTGTCATATGCTAGAAGATGTGAATACACATCCCAGAACTTTCTATTACTACACTTCTTGCCTGGTAACTTCTCAAAGATGCAAAAACAACCACATTCATCAACAAATCCGAGTGTATGCTTGGTATACACTTAAAGCTTAATAGTTTATGTTACAGAATTCTCTTACTTAGAAGTGATCTTAATAGCTCATGAATATTTATTCACCAACTTAGCACTAGTCCCAGTTTTAAGTTACCTGAAGATCTTGGAAACAATCTTTGAGCTGACATACTGAAAACATAATGACAGGTGAAATAAAGTTTGTCAAAATAATGTTTCAGTTTGATTAAACACAAATTACATTCTTTATAATCATAAATATTCATAATCATAAATATTCAGTAGAAATAATGCCAGCTTGTTCGATCAATACAACTGTATACGTAGAGTAGAAACACGTTTGTAGACAGTTGTTTTTATTAAATCAGTAATACTAAATTAATCTCATTTGCCAAGAATTTACCAACATTATGTGAGCTTGAATTTGTAAAACAATTGAGTTGGTTTCTCTAAGGATACTTTTTTAAAAAGCATACTGAAAATGTTGGAAGGTCAGTCTCCTCAGTTTCTAGGAACTTTAGGAATATTTAATTTATTTGCAACTATTTTTCTCTAAACCAAACAGAATAGAATCCCTTTAAGAAATCTTGTAATCTAATCTACTAAAGCCATCTGGAGGTAAGAAAATATTGTGAACTACTAGTTAGAGATAAAAGCCTTTTTGAATTATGGATATATAATGAGAGAGACAGACAGACAGAGAGACAGAGAGACAGAGAGACAGAGGCAGGGGAAGAGAGAGAAGGACTGAGAGGGCTACCATCGAGCAAGAACCCTGAGCGTATGATTTTGGGTATCTAGCACAGAGGAACAGAGCTCAAGGGACCAGAAAGCCTCATTGCCTGGGAGGAGAGAGTGAGCCTATCCAGTCATAACAGCAATAAATGCTGAAGACAAAATGCATAGAACAAGGAGGCGGTTGTATTCAGTTACTGCAATGGTGGGAATACGCATAGTGAGAAATGCTCCACGCCAACTTACTTAGCAGTGACCTGGGGATGCTCAAGGCAGGTGCACAAGGGTAATCCAGAGTGTGCGGAGGAGCTGGGGTGCTCTGAGCCACTGACGAAGGCTGCAGGCGGAGCTTAGTAGCTGTTTCTTAGAGCACTTCCCAGGAGAACTGGGGTGAGGTAAAGTTTAACACTGTTTTTATCTTTCAAACAAGGAAAATTGCATTAAAAATAGAAATCATTTTCTTACTGAGTTGAGACTCTATATTTTGTTCACTGATTTATCAATTACTCAGGATGCTATACATTTCTTGTGATTAACCATTTTATATAACAATAGAAAGAAAACGTTAAAAGCTACTCATTCATTTTGAAGCAAGAGTTTCTCTGTTGAAAAATACCTTTTATTTACAGAGAGATTTGCTGCCTCAAGTAAAGGGTCCCTTGCTGTAACCAAAGCCTCTCTCTATTTAGCAGGTCTGGGGGCAGCTCATCTCTCCCTAAGTACTGATATTACCAAAAAGAGATTCTCGTAATTAGCTAAACTCTTAGCACAATTCTGTGATTTTTCAAAGAAACAACTACATCCTAGGATATTTAAATTTCAGGGTATAAATTTAGCTTTTCAGAAATAAACCCAACCACATACTTGTAAGTAGCAGCATCAGTCTACTATGTAACTTTCCCACCAAAAGCATTTCATCATCATTTATTCAAGGATTTCATAACTGGATTAAGTTATAGAAATTCTTGACTTTAACAGCTATATCATTTTGGGAAAAGTTTCTAAATATTTTTACGCCAGTGACGCAGAACAAATCAGGATGCATGAAGGAGATTTCTGGGAAAAGAACCAGAAGAGTAAATCAGTTCTAGGTTTGGGAAGAGAAGCTGCTCTGTGCTCATTGATAGGAAGCAGCCCTGAGGTCTCGGGACTATCTTCTCATCTTCTGACAGTACAAGCTCCTAAGGTGCCACATCCATGAGCCTCTGAGGGTCAGGCTCCTCTTCCAGTCTAGAAGCAACTCCTATGGGCGGGAAGAGCACAGCAAACATCCCTCTTCCTGGAGCTGTGCAATGCAAGCTCATGTTTCTGCCTGTGAGCTTAACCACTCCACTCCTAGGAGTTTGCTTCAGGCAGGAAGCCCTTGGCATTTGATACGTGATATTATAGCTCCAGTATTTTAATGGACGAAGAGCTCCCCCGCCCCTTGCCTGTCCCACGGAGTGGGAAAGGCAGCAACTGCTCTGTGACAGCCGGAGCAGCAACATTTCCCTTTGCCTAGAAAGTGGGGGCTTGACTAAAACTCAAGGGACAAAATGACCACAGTGCTGGCCTCATGGCAGAGGCTGAGGGTGTTGGGAGGAGACAAGCTCTGGTGCCACTGACTTGGAGACCACTCTCAGCTCTGGGCTGCAGCAATTTTAACTGGGTTCCCTTGGGGGAGAATGGTGAGGTTGGACATAGGTCAGCAGAGACTCCAGATGAGGTTTATAGTCAGTTACGCTCACAGATGCCTGGGAAGGGCAGCCCGAAGCACTGGGAGGCCAGGAGGCCAGGGAGAGAAGACTTTTATTGTGCAGCTTCTGCAGAAAGAAGCAGGGCAGCTGACAAGCATGGGCCCATCTGAGCCATTTTAGGGCTTCATACACAGGAGTTGTCTCCTGGGGCCCTGGCAGTGGGCCCTCAGGGTGATGCAGGCACATGGACTGCGGCCTAGAATGTGAGGTCCCTATAAAAGAGACTGGTGGAGTGTGGAGTTATTTGGCTGCCAAAGCAGGGTAGCTAACTGGTCTCTAAAGGGCCCGAAAATTGGGTGAAGACAGCATCTGTAAACGGTGATCTTATAGAAGTGGAGGGTGAACTAATAGTAACTAGAGACCAGGAATGGCGGGAAAGTGACGGGGGGAGGGTGGTTAGTCAGTACAGGAGTGTCTGGGTGGGAGGCATGGTGTCTACTGTGCTACAGCACAGAATGGTAACTATGGTTACAGCAATTAACTGACTATTTTAAAATAGTTGGTAAAAGAGGATTTTAAATGTTCTCATCAAGAGAAACGATAAATGCCTGAGGTGATGGATATACTTATTACCTGGATCAGGTCATTACACATTGTATGCATGGGACATACTGAAATGCCATACTGTGCCCCATAAAGGTGCACAATTATGTGACAATGAGAAATTTAAAAGGACATAATAGAAACCAAAAACCAAACCAAAACCAAACCAACCCAAAAGAGCCATATCACCTTGCCCTCAGCAGGCTCCTTTACACATTCCAGGGCACAACCCAGGTACACTGTCTGCCCCACTGTCCCTTCACTGCTGTGGACTCTGCAGTACCTGAGTCTGCATGAGATCGTGAGCTGAGGGCCCATTTAGCTCTAACCTGTTCATAGTCCCTGAGGTGATTTTGGACTGTCTAATGTTGACTTCTGGTGTCTTTTAAATATGGGAGAAATGGGTTGGGTACTAACGGGATGAAAGAGAATTTTTCTCCTAGTCTCATTTTCTTTATCATTTTTCCTTTGCCCTTTTCCACTTTATCAGACACCCTGGATGCCACTGTGTTGCGATCAAGTCTGATCTGCACTATGTACTTAAAACTGTCAGCCTCCCAAATGATTAGAGCGGAAATTTCTGTGCTATCCCATTTTCTGTTGCTATAACAAATACCCGCAGCCGAGTGATTGGCAAAGAAAAGCAATCTCTTTAGCTCAGAGTTTTTGAAGTTCATGAGTACAACCTTGGCGTCTGCTCTAGAGATGGCCCCCATGGCTGCGCCACCACATGCCATCAGGGCAGGTGAGTATGCAAGAGGGATCAATCACATGGCAACAGAGGAAACCAGAGAGGGACCAGGGAGGGGCCATACTGCCTCTTATGTAACAACCCTCTTCCAAGAGCTACCTAAGCCTGGAGAGCTACCTCAGTCCTCTTGGAAGGCTTACTCCTGTGGTTAAAGACCTCCCACCAGGTCCTACTCCTTAAAGGATCCGCCACCCACTCACATCACCACACTGAAGAAGTGTCCAACACATGAGCCCTCGAGACCAAACCACACCTGAACCACAGCGATGTCCCTAGCACCCCCCACTGCCTGGCACTCCTGGTCAGTCAGGCCATAGACCAGGTCTTTATGTGGATTTAAAGTAACTAACTGAAGTTTGACTTGTTTTGCGTCACACGAATGTGTGTGCAGAGCCAGAATTCCTTGCCTCTGAAGTCTGTATCCTTTTTTACATGCCATATTATAAGGTTTTTAAATGGTAAAATTTTCTTAAATAAATTTCTTTTCTCTCTGCCTGACTTCTCTCGTCTTTGTTCCTGCCCAGTAGTCAGCAGGGGTTGTGCTGACTTTGACTTGGGTGGGTTGAGGGTGTCAAGCACCATCATGGTAAGCCTGCTTTTGCTGCTCTGTGCTCCTGAGGGGACAGAGTGAAAGCTTCTTCCTTGCAAATGTTCCTTAAACTTTTCCAGAGAAACATCCCAGTAGATGGGCTAACGTGGCCCTTCAGAGAACCTGCAGCACTAACTCCAGCGGCCAAGTATAAAAGCCAGAGTGTTCTGGTGACCTCTGCTTCACCTGTTAACAGCCTCATTATAAAGATACTGTTTCATGCTTCCTTTGATTCTCGCTTGTCATTTTTATACATTTGGTCTGCTGGGAGTGATATTGTATTTATCCAATGGCTTTGAGTCTTCACATACTCTTTGAAGAAACCTTGTAGGGCTGCATAACTCAGCATTAGAAACAAACTTTACAATACATCTGGTGGTGTCCAGTCTCAGGTGGTCTCAGGAGGACGTTGTGACCTGAGCAGAAACTAACTACGCTCCTCTATCAGCCTGTGATCACTACCATTTGCACACTCACTCCGTGACCTCCAACTAGTGGCACGGCATTGGTGCTGAGCCCCAGGGGCCGCAGAGAATGAAGACCGCGGCCCGTTGCCAACACCCGACCCCCAGCAGGGTAGCCCACCGACTGGTCAGGGTGCGGTATTAGCCCCACTGGGAAGTCCCCGCCACAGAGGAACTCCCTGCAGAATTTCTTGGGTTGGGTTTTATCCCCATTAAGTTTACAGGAAGAGCAGATATTACTCAGGTTAAAGACGAATGGAAAGAACAGTCAGGTGCTCGTGCAGTGCACAGAGCGAAAGACTCAGCCAGGTGCTGCACCCTGGGCCGCGGAGGACAGGGCTGGGTAGGTGGTGAGGAGCCGCCAGCAGGGACAATCCAGTCTTGTTCAGGGATTGCCTCAGAGCCAGCTGTAAAATCTAGAAAGGTCACTCATCCCAGAAGTGTCCTTCCCTACACTGGAAGGGATGGAAGGCTGCCCCATCAGGACAAGAAGAATCAGGGCGGACAGACCTTGCTACCTCTGTCGCCTCCAGATTATTGTATTAGCGCAGACCCTGTGTCCAGTTACACTTCTACATTGCTCTGCATTCTTCATAGAGCATTCTTCAAGAGAAAAAAAAAAGGACAGTGTTTCAGGGTCTTGGACTGCATTTCTAAAGGTTCCATCGGTCACGTAAACCTTGGAGTACCTGAGTTTGCCATGCTTTGCTCTTTCTCGTTAACCCATCCTTGGCTGTACGTGCTGTAACCCTCATGAGGGGCGCAAAAAGGCATCACACTTTTCTGCCCCAGCATCACTACGACACACAATGGAGCTCTTGTCTTTACCCCTCCTGCCCACCCAAAACCTTCTGTCCTTTGACCAACATTTCCCAGTCCCCTCAGTCCCAGGCCCTGGGTATGCACAACATTGTTTCCTTTGATTTTCCACTTATCTTTCCTTGTAAAATACACTTTTTCCTTGATTCTGCAAAAATTCTTTACAGAACATCGAGAAGACAAGTGCTCTATCACCAAATCTCAAGTTCTGGAGAATTTAGTTTTCTTTCTTTCCTAAAATTTCCTTGAAAGAACAATAGCCAAGTTGATGCCTCAATTTTAATAAAAGTTCCCATAATTTCCTGCTTGATAAAGCAGTGTGGGATGAAGGGTTGCATAGGAGAATGTTTTGTTAGTAACTGAGAGTCAGAATTAAAGAGTTGAATTGATCCCAAGGAAATCCAACTTTATTTTTCCTGCTTCTCCCCACCCCCCATGAAGAGTTTATTCATTATACAACTTCTTTGTAAAGTGATCTTTGTGTTCTTTTGAGCTGGAAATTATACTCAACTGTTCTTCTGGAATGTTTTCATTTTCCTTTAAAATAATACATGTATTGACTCTCAGGAATGAAATTAAATTAGGCAACATGTCCAGGAAGGTATGAGGGAGTCTGGACAGTCCTTCTACCTGAGATTATTGGGAGTAATGATGTCTGTTTGGCCAGTGTCACCTTGGATAAGCTGTAGTTTGCTTTGTAAGCAAACTCTAATGTGATCTATTTGCCAGTTGTGTGACCATGGGCAAGTTCCTTAACATTTTGTAGCACAAGTTTATCCATCTGTGATGGAGGATAGTAACATCTAATCGGTAGGATTGCCAGGAAGATAAATGGAGAATCATATAATCATTGTCTGACACATAATAAATTCTCCTAAAGCTTAGCTGCTATTATGAAAATGGGGAGGACATACACATAGTTCAGATGGGAAGAAAACCTATCAAAATGGGCAAACCCTAACAGTGAGCAGGACATCACATCATTAGGCTGTTCCCATAGTAGCCAAGGTGAGGCAAAATGTGGTCTTTTGATCATGTGAAGGTATAAACCATAGGGGCAGGATAACTCCCTTTGGAGTCACTGCCTGGCTTGTGATGTTTCAAAAGCCTGGCGTTGTCCACAAGGTCACCCCTTTGGCAGCCAGCCTGCCCCAGGAGATGCCACATCTGCTGGAACTCACTGCTTTACCTGTGGCTGGGGTTTCATTTCTCCTCAGGTCTGGATAGGTCCATGTCTGAGACATCATGGCAGGACTGACCCAGCATCCTCCTCTCTTAGCATGATATGTTGAGTGTCCCTGACACTGTATAGGGTGAACTGGAAACCCCAGTTTGCTGAGCTTCTTCTCCTGAGAGAACCTGCGGTGGGCTGACAACTGGTGGTCAACTTGGAACACCCAGCTGAACTGAATCAGTGTGGTGCTGGGTGTGGAAGGCCCATCTGAGGATTGTGGCCAACAACATAAAAAGGAGAACTGGAAAGGAAGTGAAGCTGTTGGTTCTCCTCAGGCTGTTGGTTCTCCTGGAGAAGCTTGTCACGCTGGCTTTCCTGATATGGACTCTGCTGTTCTTGTCAGAGAAGCTCGGGACCTCATTGTCACTAAAGATGGCTGTGGTACCCTTCAGGGGAGCTCTGGTCTTTACTTTGAGTGTCAATTCTTGGCTGCAGTGCAGATCTCTCAGCCTGCTAGCACAGATCCCGCATCCTGCTGGCACAGACTTTCTAGTTTCCAACACCGACCTTTGGGCCTTCCCAGTGCAGATAGATGAAGCAGACTTGCATTAGGCATTGTCACCAATGGGACACAGGCCCTCAGTTAGATTCTTTGGGTTTTTGGTGTGTGGACAGATTTCCTGCACCTTTGTACTTGACTCTTTGGGTGAGTACTACAGAAAAATCCTATAACTTATGTGTCCTGTTTTAGATTGTTTCCCCTGCAAACCCTGGCTATACCGGATCATCAAGGATGCATAATAGAGGCCTAACCCCAGATGAACAGGTTTAGATCAGCCTTTAGTGCACATAAGGAAGAGTAAATAGTGCACAGACCGTACACGAAACTTTTCAGCTAAAATTCGTTTTGGTATTGGGAATACTTGTCATGAAAGATAGGACATGGAGATACTAAGGAAATAAACGGTGAAAGTCTTTGCCACTGGTTTCTGTAAGTGTATTTCCAGTGCAGCACCATGACAGACCCATCACTCCTTCGGGGCCTCCTCCCGTGTCTGCTCACCTCCAAGGTGCCTGCGTGGCTGCCCTCAGACATGCCGCTCGTCTCTGAAGCAGGCTTTCTCACATTGTGTATGGATTTTTTATGCTAGAGCCCAGGTCGCTGAGATGTCACTGTAGGGCTTGTCCTCAGGAGCTCGGAGACGAATCAGGAAGAGGGGAAGTGACAAAGGACTGTTAGGAAGTATAAAAATCTAACCTTAAGAGGGGAAAGTGTGAGACTCAGCGAGGAGAAGGCACTGGTAACCCTGGGAAGGAGTCTTGTGTGGGAAAGATGAGGGCAGGGGCCACAGAGGAGAGAGCACGTGCCTACCTGCTTTCCGTTACATCTCTGACCTCTCTGTCCCTCGCTCTACTGGGTATCGTACCATAATACACACTGGGACACTAAAAAGTCCGTCACAGGGGATTCTGCGTATGCCTCGCAGAGTGCACGCTCACAGACCTTGTGGTCCAAGCTAAGGGCTCAGCCTGGATCCTTTGTGCAGTCATGAGATGGGGCTACACATGAGACACATGAGACTGCTACCAGCTTAACACTCTGCACTGTGTTTCTTTTTTTATATAAGTAGAAGATGTGTGCTCTACAATAGTAACACCCTATTGGGTTCACTTCAGTAGCATAGGTAATGATAAACAGTTTACTACCCTTATCTTGCTTTATTTCCTATGCATCATTACAGGTGCGGTTTTATGTGAGTGGCAGTGTAGCAGGTGTGTTCGACCAGCAGCACTACAGACACGTAAGGAATGCCCGTGGCCGTGGTGCCCCATGGCTGTAATGTCACTAGGCTATAGGAGAGTTTCTGCTCCATTACAGTCTTACGGGATTAGCGTCATACATGGAGTTGTCATTATTGAACTGTACCCCTGTTATTGTGAGGGACTGTTCAGACAGCTCTATATAAACCTGCAGTCCTAGGGCAGAGGACCAATTTCTGCCACTCTGTGACTTCTGCTGTTTTCTGTTTCCTTTTGTAGGCAGTGGTTTTGGCCTTGAGGATTGAATGGTGTCAGATATGTTGAAACCACTTTCAGAATTCTCAAAACTATACCTCCTCACGGAGCTCGGTATGTGAGTGATCAGGCTTGTGACTCTGAAGTCAGGGTAAAGGCTCATCAACGTGGAAAGTACATTGAGTGCCTCACTGTCGTAAACCAGCCCCTCAGGTCCCGACAGAAATTGGGAAATACTAACATTCATTTGAGTTTTCAAAGAAGTTAACTATTTCCCAGAGTAAGTCACTGTGACTTATCCAAGGGTCTTAGGTGATAGCAAATGAATCCTGGGTTGCATCCTGTAAGCTACTGGCCTTGCTGGCTCATTTCAAATTGAGCAACACAGATGAGTTCACGGAGCCGGAACTACCAGGCATCTTCTGCCTGGAATCCCTCTGAACTCCCTGGCTCATCTGGTGACCATGAGGAATAGTTCCAGCCGGCACAGCAGACATCTGTTGTCCCTGGCAGTTACGAGGCCACAAAGGCTGCCACACAAGTGGCACAGTGGGAACAGAAGGTGCTGTTTCCTGCCAGCACCTGGGAGAGCCACAGGGAAGGGGCCGGTGCAAGAGGTCCCTCAGGGCAAGAGCTCTGCTCTGGGGCGTGCAGACTGACAGGCACTGGAGTGCTGAGCAGGTGAGAGATCCTTCAGCACCAAGATTTACTGAATAAAGAGAAGATTTGCTGGGCAAAATGCACGTGATCTTGGGATGTGGGCCCACCATAGCAGGTATAAAGGAGGAGATCCTTGGGCGGCTCCATGTAAAGACTTAATTTGCCTTCTAGGTATTCATCTTTCATAAGGGCTCTCTGTGGGCATGTGCTTGAAGGAAAATAAGATGCTTGAAAGAAGAACTTCTGTCAGAATGGGTCCTGGATGGCCATGGAAATGCTCTAGCTGGGCTGGCTGCCCACCCTGCTGTGAATGCAGCATGTCCTAGGAGCCACGAAGTGAGGACTCCTCAACACTCAACGTAGTTGAAGCCAGAGAGCTCCCTAGGGACTTTTCAGTTCTAGGTCTGATCAGTTCAGCACTCTAGGCACCCTGAGTGTGACTTACAGGGAAGGACCACATTGCTTTCCTGGGCGCCTCCGTTTCTGTAAAGGCAGGGTAGTTTCAGGAAAGGCTGCAGGTGGCAGGTGTGGATGGGCCCCAGCTGCCGCGGCCAAGGTGAGTTTACAGAGGACTTTAGGGCCTTTGGTAGTCAGCTCAAGAGTAAGCTGCTCTCTCGCTAGAGGAAATGGGTAATGTGGGAGTCACATGTTTATTTCTACGATTGCCCTCTCCGGGGCAAATCACCCAGGTTACTGGAGATCTAATTCTGAAGATCCTGTTTCTAGGAGCCCCAGGCTAGAGTTGCTACACTGAGAAAAACAGGAAGAAACAAAATGAAACACAAAACAAAACAAAGCAAAGCAAGAACCTGAAAAAACAGAATGCCAGTTAAATTTGAATCTACTATAAACAACAAATTTTGTTTTGGTTTAACTATATTCCAAATATCACATAAGACATACTTACACAAAACAATAGTTGGTGTTTATATTGCTACAGATTTAAAACCCTGTATATTCTTTGGCTACCTGTCCAGGATGTAAATTTATCTGAAAATTTATTGATTCACAGGTACTTTTTATTCTTTATCATATCTTTTTCTAGCTTTTATGATCAGTCTGTCTGTATAATTATGCTATAGATGTAGAACATGTTTCATGTAAATGGTATAATATTTCATCTAGGAATTTTTTATTAGGCAAATGGAAACAAATCATGAATAAATAAAGATATCATGTATTTTTATCAACTTATTTTCTGTTTTCTACCTTGTATATTTTATCCCTCCTGCTTTTTTCCCTTCTGTGTTTTTTAATGAATAGTTTCATTTATTGTTTTTCCCCTTGCCTACTGGAAATAAGGGGGCTGGTGTTCTGAGAAGTCTCTCTATGTAGTTCAGGCTGGATTTGAACTCACTACATAAACCAGGTTAACCTTAAACTTGCCATGATCCTCCTGCCTCAGCTTCCTCAGTACTGGGGTTATAGTGTGTACCACTATGCCCAGCATATACTTAAATTAATAAAATCTAAAGTAAATGAGTATCTGAATCATTCTTCCTACTGAACAAGAATAGAATTTAGTTCTAATGATCTCTTCTTATCTTCAATGTCATCTGTTAGTATTTTATTTCCGTCGTATTTTCTCAGTGCTGTTCTCATGATTATGTTACAGTCAAAATTAATTTTATTTGTGAAGACATTTAGCAAATGCCTTGCTCATTATTGGTCCTTGCACTTTTCTTCCTTTGGGTCCGTTTCCTGCATATCAAAGTGAATTATTTTTTCGTTTTTACTTTTATTAGTACATATTTGCAGTGCGTAATGGTTGCATCCACTGTAGGAAATTGGTACATGTCCTTAATATGTTCTAACTCTTTTTACTTCCCTCTCTCCTCCACTCCCTCTTGTCCCCCTCCATTTCTTCGTCCCCTTTTGATTTGTGAAATACTCCTTACCAGTTTTGGTGGACAGCAAAATGATTCCCCCAAGGCTGTCAGATCTTAATGTCTGGAACAAGGAACATATTTTTTACATGGCAGAAGGGAATTAAAGTTGCAAACTGTGGTAGCAGAATGAAAGCTACTAATCAATCAGCTGATCTTTATATATGAGCACTATTCTGAATGACCCACAGGGACCCAGTGTAATGACAAGGCCCCTTAAAGTAGAAGAGGGAGCAGAGAGGATGTTGGGATCAGAGCAATATTTGAAGCTATGCCAAGAGTAGACACATGCCTGTAATCCCAGGTTTCAGGAGGTGGAGGCAGAATGATTGCTGTGAGTTCAAGGCCAGCCTGGGCTTCATAAGTGAATTCAAGGTCAGCCTGCACTACACAGGGAGACCCTATTTCAAAAAAAAAAAAAGATTTGAAGATACTACTCTGCTAGTTTTAAGATGGAGAAGAGATTGCAAGCTAAGAAATGCAGGTGGCTTTTGGGAACTAAAAATAAATCAAGGAAAAGATCCTTAAATCATCCATAAGAAGTGTAGTCTGCCAACAGCTCAGCTGTGGCCCAGTGAGGCCCATGTTGGACTTCTTGACCTTCACAATGCTAAGACAATCAATGTATGTTGTTTTAAGACTTTAAATTTGCAGTTATTTATCACCATAGCAAGAAGAAATAATCCTGCATAATAGCTCCGTCAGAAGGAATCGTGAAAAGGCAAACTGGTGGCCTGTATTTGATCTTTACTTTATGAACTGGTGCAAAAGTTTTAATCTCTGAATTGTTTAATCAGAAAAATAGGAATCATAGTCATGACAGCTAGAATCTGCTACATTACTTCTCTGTAGGGGACAAAGAGACAAGGTTTGTGAAAACTGAAAATTTGACATCAGTCTCCCAAAGGGATATCCTCTTTCCCGTGTTTGTTGTGGCATAATTCACCATAGCCAAGAAATGGCATTAACCTCAGGGTCCATCAACCAATGAAGGGATAAAGCAAATGTAGAAAATAAACACGATGGGATACTACTCAGCCTTTAAAAAGTATGAAATTCTGTCTGTGTGGACGACATGGATTATGTTCAATAAAATAAGCCAGGCACAGCAGGACAAATGCTACATGATCTCATGTATATGTGAAATCCAAACAAGTCAAACTCATAGCAGCAGAGTAGAATGAGAGTTACCAGAGGTTGAGATTCTGGGGGTAGATGAAGTTGGGATTGATGAAGAAAAAACTTTGAAAATGGTCAGTTTGTGCTTTTCCCATGTTGTGGCTTTATAAGGAATGTTTATGATCAGGCGCTGAGCCCTTACTATGTGCCCAGCTTTGTGGTAAACTGCCCTCGTGTTTTCCAATAACTGTAGAAAGTATTTTAAGTGGGACAGTCTCCCATTATAGGAGAGTGAATGATGCTGGGCACCGTGGAGTGCGAAGGGGAAGGCGCTACTGCTGGCTGAGGGGTGGAGCAGAACCTCAGCCTGTGCGGGCTCTGTTCTGTGGTCTCTGTGGCCTGCAGACTGTCACCTCAGTCCAGCTGAGGTGACATCTCCCAGCGCTGGGGCAGAGCCTGAGGCTTGTCGGGCTGTGCACCAGGCAAGGCTGTTCTCTCCAGGTATCAGGAACCCTGTTCGGATTAGGGTTCAGATCTTGCAAGCTCAGTAGGTCATTATGGATGGGACTCTATTCTCCATCAGAGGATACTGGGATACTGCCTCACTTCCCGGGGAGCAGGGGTAGTGAAATGTCTCAGCATAGATGAGATTACATTTTTTACCAGCCAATTATAATTTCCACTAAAATCTGTCCTAGTCTAACTCCTAAAAAATCTGTTCTAGTCTAACTCCTAAAAAATCTGTTCTAGTCTAATTCCTATTTTTTTGAAAATCAAACTTACCCAACCAGAAAGTTTCTCCTCTTCTGATAGTTTAGCTGGATTTTCCAAAATACTGAGACAGCACTTAAAATGGGGCCATTTTTCTTAAGAGGGGATGCCCAAGATGAGACTTGTTAGAAGTCAATTACAATTTCAACCAAGGCCTCTCGTCACCACTGCTCAGACACATGACTGGAGATACCCCTTCCCTCTACTGGGCAGCAGCGGGTTGGGGATGTACTTGCCTGGTCTGTGTTACAGAGGTGACGAAGAGAGTGACGGGTCACATATCAAGATGTGCAGCTGACAGTGAGAACCTGAGGAAGAAATACTCTGGATTGCAAAGGGGATTTTGCATGTTTATCTTTGAACTGATCATGATGGAAAACTATGTCTGTAGTTCTTATCTAAGGCTCTAGGCTTTTTGTTCATTGAACAAGGTCTAAAATGGGTTATTCTTGACTGGTGTGGTGGTGCACGCCTGTAATCCTAGCCCTGGGGAGGCCGAGGTAGGAGGATCACTGTGAGTTTGAGGCCAGCCTGGGCTACAAAGTAAGTTCAATGCCAGCTTGAACTGCATAGTGACCCTGTCTCAAAAAGACAAAAAAAAAAAAGGGTTATTCCCCAGAGATTTTCACTAGCCGATAAGATTCGGAGGCAGCACTTTACCTGAGAGGCTGTATGGTCTGGTGAGGGGAACAGAGCGCAGGGTCAATCCCCCCAGAGCTGGGACCCCAACTCTGCTCCCCACCAGCTGTCTCTTCCACTGTCACCCAGCCTCCCTGCACCGCATCTTCCCCAACTGGGCCACAGGCCCAGTAACCGTGTTCAGTTTGGTACTGTCAGAGGATGAAGCCAGACGAAACATGCTCGGTACTGAGCAGGGCACTGGGCTCTGTGTGGGTGTGTGGGACTTGTTTGTTGTCTGATTTGTGCATGAAGGCTGTGGTGGTCTGCTCCGGCATCCATGGGCTGTGCCTGCAGGCTAGCAGTACTTAGAACATAAGAGAATGTCTCGAAATTACCATGAGGATGATCGTTGTCCCAGGGGGAACAGAAGAAAGACTCTAGAGTGTGACGAGGCTGAAGACCCAGTGTTTGTTTCCTATAGTGTAACAAACTGCCACCACCTATGTGGCTTAACCCAACAAAAATTCATTCTCTCACCCATCGGGAGGCTGGGGGGCCTACAGTCCAGCAGGACCACGCTACCTCTGCCAGTGGTTGGCTGCTGTTGTCATTCCTGAGCTGTGGCTGTGTCCTCTAGCCTATCTCTTTCACCGTGGGGTGAGGCCTCTTCTGTGTGTCTCTCTTACAAGAACATAAGTGATGGTATTTAGGTGAGGACTACCATATAGACAGTCCAGGAAAAGTTTCTCCTCTGGATATCTTTAACTTCATTGTATTTTTTGTCTTGTAAGGTAATTTTAATATTTAATTCCCTGTGAATGTCCCTGGACGTCTTCTCCATTTAGAAAGAGGCCATTGGACATAGAGCCCATAATTATGTAGTATACCTTTACCTTAACTAGTGTCATCAGCAAAGACCTTAACTCCAAATGACATTGCATTTCAATATTCTAAATGTTTAGAAGTTTGGGGGACAATAGGCACCCCCATTACAGCTTCCATTTGTAAGAGGTAGCACTTAGTGCATTTACAATAAAATGCTTACTTCTTCAATGGCTCCTGCCCCTTCGATGGACAGGGAGTGTGCTCTATTCCTAGGGCCTGGAATTACCGACTAAGAGCTCTAGAGAGGTTCCTCAAATTAAAGAATGAAATTACTGAATTATTCTCAGCTTCCTCCATTAACTTGGGTGCCGCATTACACATGTCATCAGAGACACTAAGGACAACCAGCGTCCTCTCTGTGCTCATTTCCTGCTTTCCTCTTATAGTACGAGTTAGCTTTACATTGAACCTAGTCCTGTGAACAATGATGTTCACAGATACAAATACTTGGTCCTTCATTTCCAAGCCAACCCCATATCCTCACAGGGATGGACATTCTCTGCTCTGGGGGAGTGTCTGGAAAGTCACTCTCCAACCAGCCCTTGTTGGCCTCTCTGTCCTTTCACACTTTGGCTGGAGCTTATGGTAAGGCCCCAGTGTTGTCCTTCAACTGCCCACCCCCGACACAACCTGCATGTGAGAGGACATTCCCAGTGGACTTATGTCTACCATGAGGTGGAGGCTCTGGCAAATGCACCCCTAGAGAGTGTGTGCAGCCAACTGGGGGGGTTCCTGAGAAAATCTAGGCCGCAGGCACGCAGGGGAGGGAGGTGGAGGTAGAGAGGACCCACCTGGGGAGTTCTAAGGATAGCCCTAGCAGAGAGCAAGAAGGGTCCCCGAGGTAGAGGGCCTATAGTGGAGGTAGGTTCTGGAGGTGAGGGAAGCCACCGAGTGAATTTAGTAGCAAGGGACAAGGTTTAGTAGGTGATAGGAACCTTCTCCAGTAGCCTGGGGCCATCTCTGCTCCGGCCTCTGACTCTCCCAGGACTTACCTGCTTTTTGGGACTGACTAGCTTGGTAACTCCTCGGGAACACTTTATCTGACTGGAGGTTTTTACTTTAGTCCGACACAGATAGTTTTCTTTGTGTGACTTTAGTGGAGGCCCCAGGAGAGGAGAATACTGATGCTGGTGCCTCCCTGTTCTGTAGCTGCTGAATTCTCTGTGCCAACTGCTAAATAGAGTGTAAATTCAGACGCACGGATGGTCTACTTTGCTCCTCACAGCATCCAAGAATAATGTGTAGGACACACGGAGTGCTCAGGGTGCTTGTTCCTTGAATGACCAAAGAAGAGCAACGAGAGGACTCTGTGTACCTGCCAGGGCTCCTCCTCAGCGGGGGGTGCCTGAGGGGCCTTGAGATTAGGAGGTGAGGACAAATTCAGCCTTACACATCCCCGGAAGATCTGGGAGTCCTGGAAGAAAGCAGGGGATGTTGAGCAGCATTAATACCCTGTAAGCTGATAAGGCCAGCTTTGGCACCTGTCCCGTGCCAAAGCTGGACCTCAGGTGGGCACTGAGGGAGGCTCATGCCGCCCGGTGCAACTGCAGACTGTCGGCCTCCGAAACAGGGTTTGTGGTGCCTTGGGGACTCTGACAGTCAGTGGAGTCAGAAAACAAGAGAGTGAGCTGGACCGAGGAGGGCGGGTAGGGAAGCAAGGATCACCCGAACTTCCCCCAGGGCCTTGCATCTGCCCTTCGCCTCACCATCTGAGAGAGCATTGTTAAATGTTCTCCAGAGGACAGAACAGGTAGGACATATGTACATCAAAGAGGGGATTTATCTCCAAAATTGGCTCACAACTGGGGAGGATGGGAAGTCCCACATCCTGCCTTGTGCGTGCTGGAGAACCAAAAAACCTGGTGGTGACGTCAGTCAGTCTGAAGATCTAAGAGTCAGGAGTTCTGATAACAGAGTCTAAAAAAGATGGGTGGCTGTCCCAGCTCAAGGACAGAGCAGATTTATTTCTGCTGTGCCCTTCTGCTCTATCGGGCCCACAGACGGACGGTCCCGTCCCATGCTGAGGAAGGAGGATCTCTTTCCTCAGGCCGTCTTTGTGAATGCTTATGTCTTCCAGAAACACCCTGAAGGACACATATAAAAAGGACCTGGCTTGTACTTTCTTCCTTGACATGTTCCTTTTTTTATTAACATGCATCTAGTTGCTGCATATTTGTGAATTTCCCAAATTTTTGTTGTTGGTTAGAACAGTTCTGTACCATTTTAATTGTTTTTTATTATCTTTAAAATAAAATTTAGAAAAAAGAAGAGAAAGAACATTAGCATTGGATTCCATGTTCTGAGATTATAGAATTTGTGTGCTGCGTGGTCTATCATTTGGTTTCCACTTGAAAGAGTTCCATGGGGATTTCAGAAAGAATGACATACTGCTGTGGTTGGGTGGAGTTTATTATGTCTGATTGGTTTACAGTGTTCAATTGTTTTATGTTCTTGTCAATATTATGCCTAAACGTTATATCCATTAGTAAAAATGAAACATTGAAATACACAACTATTTTTAGTTGTCAATTTTTCTTTCAATTTTGTCAGCTTTGCATTTATTTGGGGCCTATGCTGTTATGTGCACATATACTTGTAATGATTAATGATTACATATTTCTGATGAATTGGTCATTTTACCAGCATCAAAATAAATAGTTTGATCTTAAAATCTATTTTGTTTGATGCTAGTATGGACTCTCTAGTTCTCTTTATTAATAGCATAATAAATATTTTCTACTTTTTTACTTTAAATCTATTGCTATTTTTAAACTAAAATGCTATTTATAGGCCATAAGTAATTGGACTATTTTAAAAATACATTCCATTGTCTGGTTTATGATTGAAGTGTTTAGCTTGTACTTAAAGTAATAAGAGATAAGACAGAAGTCGCGTCTGACAAATTACTTATTTTCTATAAATCTTATGTGTTTCTGTCCTTCCATTCCTCCACCAGTGCTTTTCTGTAATAAATGAGCACTATCATTTACTGACGTATATAATTGCTTTTTTATTGTGGTGTTTACTTTCATTTTAACCTGAAGATTCCTCTTAGTATAGCTGGTAGGAAATGCTAGCTAATGATAAATTCTCTGTTTGCATTCACTTGAAAATATGTTAACCTTCCTTGTATGATGGGTAGACTTACTAGCTAGACAGCATTTACCTTCAGCACACTGGACTGCCTTTTACCTCTGGCCTGTGTGTATTCTGATGAGATGTCACCTAGTAATCTTACTGACAATCCCAATCACTTCTCAGCTTTTTGACTAAGTTCAAGTGTAGTGTCTTACTGACAGTCCCTTTGTATAGGATGAATCATTTTTCTTGATTGCTTTCAAAATTTTCTTATCTTGACTTTTGAGAGTTCAACAATGATTTGTTTAAATTTGTAGTTCTTTGATTTTATCCTTCTTGGGGTTCACTGAGTTTCCTGAATGTGTAGCTTAAAATGTTTTTAATATTTTGGGAAGTTTTCAGCCATTATTTCTTCAAGCATTCTCTATGTCCTTTCCTGTTCCTTCTGGAACCCCCAGTAGGCACTTGGGCATGCTTGACAGTACCCTGCAGGTCTCTGGGGTGCTGTTCTTTCTTCTCTCTGTTACACAGTCTGCATGCTCTCAGTTGACCTGTTTTCAAGCCCATTGATTCTTCCTTTGATCATCCTAAATCTTCTCTTGAGTTTCCCTGGTAAACTTTTCATTTTAATGACTATACATTACAACTCTAGACTTTCAATTTTTAAATAATTTCTATCTTTTCTTCTGTGTTTAGTGAAAAAGCATTCTTATGTTTTAATCATTCAGACACTTCCTTTTGGTTATTTGGACATATTTATAACAGCTGTTTGTCAAGGGGCAGTTTCAATGGACCTTCTTTCCTCTGGGTAGGGACAATACTTTGCTTCTTCGTTGTATATTTGTACTTTTCCTTGCTAACTTTAAATCATATTCCCTTTGCTTCTCTTTTGCAAGGGTTTGTTGTTGCTACTGAATTTTTGCTTAATAACTTTTCCAAAACACTCCTGTAAGTGCTGTATTCTTTGTCATGTGTGGCTACTGAAGTCTGCTCAATTAGTTTAGTGACAAGATAATGATTGTACAGAGATTTTCATAAATGCATTAAATTAGTGTGTCTCTCAGTATATGCTGAGGGTTTGTGTGTGTGTGTGTGTGTGTGTGTGTGTGTGTGTGTTGCTCTAAATATTCTGACGACTTACAGGTTTACCTTCGTTTTCACTTCCTTGTGCAGGGGCTTTAAGTTACAGAGTTTAGAGATTAGGACTTTATCAGATTTTTCCTGGATGTGCGTGCGATTTTGTGTGTGTACACACCCTTGTGAGTTTCCTATAAGATGTCAGAGCTCTTTGGAGTTGTGTCCATGCTACTTCTCAGCTATTTAGGGTGTGTGGTCAGCCTGTTGTTTGCCTCATCTGCTACCATTGCCTCAGGAAGTTCTTATGTTAAATGATAGTCGTTTATTATTCAGTAAATGTCCTGGACATAAGACTGTCCACACAGTGTATGCATTAAATCAGGTTTAATAAAGAGAAGCTCCGAGAAGACCATTTTTTCTGCATCTGCCATACAGGTCACATAATAACACTTAAATGGTAAAGAGTTTTTATTTGCTGTTGTGTTTTTTTTCTTCTTTTTAGAACTTCAAATCTATTCCTCCCTTTTTGTAGCTAGTAGACTGCCATTTTCAAAACTAGCATCATTGTTAGGGTGTTAACTTTCAAATCCTACTGCAGAGCTAAGTAGAGAAGTTATTTAGAAAGAGGCACCCCCATCCAGTGCTTATGTACTAAAACTCCAAACCTGTGAATGGCTGTGTTCCACAGAAAGGGGGAATTACGTTTCCAGATGGACTTGTTTGCTAACTGTCCCTGACCTTAAGACAGGCACATTATCCTGGATCATCTCCGTGTGCCTGATTTAATCACAAGGGTCCCTCGAGGGTAGATGAGAGCAGCAGAAAGGAAGGTTGGCGTGATTACTGTGAGAAAGACTTTACCCTCCATCATTGCCTTTAGAAGTGGAAGGACACCTTAACAGAAGGAATGAAGGAAACCTAAGGAAGCCTGAGGAGATAAGACAGTGAATTCTCTTGTGAATCCTTTGGAATAAAATGGAGTTCTGCTGTCAACTTGATTTTAGCCCAATAAGACCCAACTAGAATTTCTGACCAACAGAAATATAAGGCAGTAAATTAGTAAATTAATATTGTTTTAAACCATGAAGTATGTGGCAGCTTGCTACAGCAGCATCAGGAAATAAATGCAATAAGGAGCTGAGTAGGCAATGAAACCACCACAAGAGGTGAACATTTTTTCCCCTGAACTCCATGTATTGTTGTAGTTCTTTAGTTAATTTCCAGGGTTTAGAAAACGTTAATTTTGAAATATTTGCCAATGTTCTTATTAAATTTATTCAGGATTAGATTTTTGAAGGTTCTTATGCCCCTAGAATTGCACCTAGTAGGCAGCAACTTTAAAATGGTGCTGCTGTGAAAAATCCCAGGAAGTCTGCAGAAAGTTTTCAAGGGCTCTTCATGATGAGAGGCCAAAGAATGGCCAAGGGAGGTTCTAGGTTCTCACTCCAAAAGTTTTCCCTAAAGCAAATTTCCTCATTTTTATCTGTTAACGCATTTAACACTTGTTTCAATTGCATTTGAAAGGATCTTTGTTTATTGGAAATAAATATGAATGGCTAGGGATATCATTCAGTGATAGTTTACCTAGGTTTAAGGTCCTAGGTTTAATCCCCAGCCCTGAAAATAATGATAGGAACAACAATAATAAATTTAAAAAAAGAAAAATCAAAAACTCTGCTCCCCTCCTTGCCCTATCTCATCACATGATTCTTAAAATCTTTCTTTTTTTTTTTTTTGCGGTACTGGGGATTGAACTCAGGACCCTGCACTTGCAAGGCAAGCGCTTATTCCACTGAGCTATATCCCCAGCCCCCTCATCACATGATTCTTTAAGCACAAACAAGACATGCTTTTAAAAATGTGAGGTGATCACATCCTTTATGTTTGCCGTGCTTGCTCAGCGTGAGTCACTGCATTGTTTTGGGCAGAGGTGGCCAACAGCTTGTTCACAGCATGGGAAGACAGAGATGAGTAAATCATGTCTGTGCCCATGGACTGGTCCATTGGCCATGAACCGACTGACCGGACTACAATGTGGTTAAGATAAAAAGTATCAATCTGAATGGAAAAGAACAAGTATCAGTGTAAAACAAAACAATAACAGCAACAAAACACCATGACTAAGTTAAAAAAATCTAGGATAGAATAAGATCCCATGTAGAGCAGTAGAGCTGAGTAAGTTCACAGAGGTCGTATGGCCCAGTGGCTCAGTTTAGAGAGGCAGCAGTGTTTTTCTTAAGTTCTGTAGTGACTGGTAGATGGAAGGAGCTCCACGGCCTTCTGGAGGGATTCCAGAAAACCAAGGTAGAGTCAGTGCTGAGGTTGAGTCCACAGATGAAGGAGAGGTGATACTGTTTAGGTGGTACAGAGCTACCCAGCAAGAAACCTGGAAGCCTCGTTGCCTGGTCCAGTATTTTGCTGTAGGGCTGGCAATCTAAGGACATAAGAGGTGTCTGATATACTGAATGCTGGGCTGGTCACAGAGTAGAACTCTGTTCCCTCAGGTCGGTATTCTTCCCATTACCCCCTCCTATCTCCTAGGAAGATTTTTATGACTTACAGGTTAAGCAGAAGAGCTTTGCAGGATCTGATTTAAAGTAGATATTGAAGAACCTTTCCAAGTTGATACCTTTGGGAAGGAAAGGAATTAAACTACCATTAAGAAATGCAGCCTCTGAATTGATTTCTGAACAGTTGGTTAGAGAACTGGAAAAAAATCACAAAAGAAAGCAGCTTCCCTTCTGACAGTGCATTTAATTTTATCGTTACTGCTCCCACCTCCCTGCAGCTAACTTGGTGTCCCTCAGAAATTTGTCTTTGGGGAGCCATGAACTCAGTCAGCAGTGGGTAATCAGGCCCAGACTCACAGCTGGTGTTGAAAATTTTCCCGAGATGAGTCTGACATACTCGCTGCAGAAGCACTGGGATTTGTGTGACTATATGATCTGGCCACATGTTTAGACAGTACAGCCCAGATTCCTGCTTGGAGTTGGGTCCTGTCTTGCTGTCTTCATATTTGGAAATGACTTTTCTTCTCATTTGGTATTGATTCTGAAAAAAAAAATCAATATTGTAGCGGGAAAGGACAAAGCAGAATGACTGGAATAGAATTCATTGTCATGCTGGGAACGGGCATCATGGTGGTGGGACCTGAAATCAGAAGTTGGTTATCAGTTGTAGAAAGCCAAATGGAAATGGATGTGATGGCAGACATGGAGTGAGCAGCGCAGGTTTCTCCCTTCCAAAACTTCACATGGAGCCTGGAGTGAGTGAACAGCTTGAGGGACACATCCTCAGAGCCTTCTGCAAACAGTGGTCCTCTTGGGTCCTGTGCTGATAGGACCCGCCCAGAAGCAGAGATAGCCAAGGCCACCATCTCAGTGTGTCTGAGAGATGGCACCCTGCATACAACTTAAACACCTGCTCTGGATCCCACAGTGCAGCACCTGTGCATTAAAAGAACACTTTATCATCAGATGATGGAATCTTCTTTCCAGAAGTTGGCAGAGTTGCCAAGTGACTAGCTGCCAAGCTGGGCCTCCTCCGAAGTCCCACAATTAACACAGGGCTCAGGAGAGAGGGCGGCTATATTGCTCACTTTGACTTGGACCCACCTGGCCAGGGAAGATTGTGACCGCCTTCCCCTGTTGTTGCAATAGCACTTTGCCACAAGCAAGGTACCGCTAGGGTGTGGCAGAGCTGAGATGCGAGGATGATTCATAAAGAGTATCTCGGGCTGGGGACCTGTTCCTGTGGGATTCCCACGTTACGTGGGAAAATGTTGAACATACTGTACACATCAGCCCTGGAGCCAACTGTTTGGAATCGTGTTGTCAGTGGTTGGTCTCTGTGTGCAGGGTGAGTGTCAGGGTATTTTAGCGGTTATACCCACTCAAGGGAGAGCTGGAGGCCCAGCTGGCAACTATGTCACAGGTCCACTCTGCATAGTCATCTAATTCTATTTTTCTAGCACGAGTCAATTGCTAAAAATGTTGGGAAATTTCAATGCTAGGCATATTCGGTTTGTATCATATGTTCAGTTTGTTGTAACATAGGAGAACAAGTGTGTTTTAAATGCATTGTGATAATCTGTTCTTTGGGGACAATTCTATGTTTTAAAAAATTCTTAAAGTTGCAAATATCATGAAACTGATGGCATCAAAATGTTTTATGCTATTGTTCTGAAAAAGATACTTTTAAGTTTGCGTTGCTTAGTTTTAATGTGATACTAGAAAACTGAGATAGAATTTTTTAGCAAAAACATAATTTCTAGACTCATATGGTATGATTTTGTTTTAATGAAAATATAAGCAGAAATATGCAAAGTAGGTTAATATATGTATTTTTTCAAAATCACTTTTATTTTGCTTTCCTGATAGGGGGCCCCCAACCCCTGGAGTGCAGATGCTGCTTTCTTCTCCTGCAGAAAGCTGGTGTTTCCTTCACCTCACTGGGGCAACCAGAAGAAGCACAAAGGCCACTCCTTCCTTGCCGGTGACCCTGAGACCCAGCATAGCTCCAGCAACACAGCAGGTTTTCACTAAGTATTTGTAGAGTAATTAAATAAAATATTTGAAAATTTCAGTTTTAGTCAGTCAGTTGTGAAGGTGAAACAACTTGGGAGAACAGTGCTTGTCGTGACTTGTCAGCTGGCTCGCTGAATTTATCCGTGCCTGGGCCATATCCACCAGTGTCTTCCAACCATTCTTTCTAGGTAGTATCGAAATAAACCTAAACTTGCCCCATTTGTATATCTTTTTATAATATAGTTTTACATAGGTACAGAGTAAGTACACATTTTAGTCTATTTTCTGTTGGTATAACAGAGTATCTGATGCTGAGTGCTTTATAAAGAAGAGGGTGGGTAAAAATCCAAGAGCATGATGCTATCATTTGCTCAGCTGGCAAGGGCCTTCCTGCTGGTCCTGATGTGGCAGAGGGCATCACATGGACAGACAAAGCAAAGTACCCCGAGAGAGGTGGATTTATAATAAGGTGCTCTCAGGATAACCCATTAATCCATGTAGGAATTAGCAAGTCTTTCACAAAGGCAGAGTCCTCATGACCCAGTTACCTCTTAACATCTCTCCTGGTCCCACCTTTTTTTAAAAAGAGATTTTAAAATTTTCTTTTGAAATGATATGCAATTATTCATTTCTCACCTTGAAAAAACTTATCAATTCATATCACCTCTTAATAGCACACAAGGAGGATTAAATTTCAGCATGAGTTTAGGTGGGGATATTCAAGTTGTAGCAATATGTGTGCTTCCATGTGTGTATTTTTTTTCAGTATTTTTTAACAGTATTCAATATGTTTCGCTCTTACGTGCTACAGTTAAACAGGGAAGAGTCCCAATAAATGTCACTTCTCAGAATGGATTAAGTAATGAGGGCAGTGTGAGGTTCCCATCCTATCAAGAGCGTGAGAAAGTTTCCCAGGGTGTTCTGAGGTCTGGGAACCTGTTGGGTGCTCAAACCTGCTGCACGACTTTGTCACCTGGCCACTGGCTGGGCCGTCCCTCAGCCCTCACTCCGTGCTCAGCTCCCTGTTCACCACCTGGCCCTTGCCCATCGGGCAGTGTTCCCACATGCAGCTCCTGCCGCTTGGCTTCCTGCAGATTGTGAAACCTGTTTATTGTATGTGTTTCAGAGCACACTGTGGATCATGTGTTTCCCATGAAGCCCTGCCCTTTCTTTTAGGGTGGATAATTAGTTCATAGGGTTTAATTTTGCTGCAGGACCTGCCAAAGCTTTGAATGCTGTCACTTTCTAGCCGTGGTTACTGGTCACTTGGGAATCAGATATCGGTTGGCGACACTCATTTGGAGTGGCTTTACTTAACCAACTTGTAGATCAAGACAAATGCATCTTGGATTTTATGAGAGAATCCTGCTGAGGATAAAATGTGAATAAGGCAATTACCACAAACTCTTCCCAGGCCTCTCCCCACTTTCTGTCTCTATCACATCCCCTTCAGCAGTGTGCTGAGAAGAGAAGTTTTGATGCCGGAGACCCAGACCCTTGATACTGGGGCACAGCCATCTTTCCTGCCTGACTTCGTGTGTAAAGTCCCTTGTCTGGTCAAACATGCGTAAGAATTTGTTGAACACACCCTGTTGGAGAACATCTTTTTCCTTCTTCAGTATTCAAATGTTGAGCTAATAAGCACTAAGTTGTATGGGAATTAACAAGCCTTAGGGAGACCAGATGTTATATGGTGTTTGAGAGGTACAGCTCAACTTCTTTATTTTGATTTTTTTTGCACTTGCCTCAAGAAATCCTTTAGAGCAAAAAACTGATGATAATTTGTTAAGAAGATTAAATAAATGCAACTCAGGATACACATCCTCTGCTTTGGTGCTGGCTCTGGCAGGTATGTGGTTACAAAGCTATGTGGATCCCTATTTCCACTGGGTTGAGGGGTCCCCTGGGAAAGGAAGTGGGCTCTAGAGGGCTCTGAAGAGGGGGCATTAGTCTTCATTGATTATGGCAGTGTGTTACTCAACGATCCCAGGCAGTATACAGTGTTATTATTAGTTTTGGTGAAGTAGAATGAATGAAACCCATGGAGGTAACTTTGACTTTCTCTCTGTTCCAGATCCTCAGGGAAGTGGAGTCAGGCACTCTGCTTTGCTGCGCTGTCTTGCTGCACCCTCTAATTGTCCTGAAGACTGCTAGGGTTATTCGCTTTTCAGAGTGAAGTGAATTGCAGCATATAAGGACAACTCTAAGATTGTACTGCTATTGGACTTTGCTTCATGCGAGATTAGATGTTCTCTACTAATTGATTTGCAGTCAATGCTTTTGTAAATCTTTGGTAATGAGTTGGGCCCACTCACTGACTCAGCTCCTCCTTGCTGAAGGAAGATGTTCCAGTATGAGGCAAGGTATGAGGTACGGGCCCACAGCGGTGAACAAAATTGCTTGTGTATTAGTGTGGTGGAGTAAGCTTATAGTCTGGCGAGAAAGAGGATGAAATAAGGCATGGGCAGGAAAAACTACTATTCTCAAAGCTGATAATTTCTATTGCAGTCTTTAAACATTATGTTTTAATGTATATTATTTAGCATGTACAACATAATACAGTGGTATAAGTATAAACTGAATATGCAAAATGAATACATACATGCTGGGTAAGGAAATTCAATTGATTTTACTGACAAATGGTTAATGTGAAACAGATTGAGCTGGACATGGTGATGCACATCTGTAATCCCAGCATTCTGGAAGGCTGAAACAGGAGAATCAGAAGTTTCTGCCCGGCCTGGCCAATTCAGTGACTTAGTGAGATCTTATCTGTAAATAAAAGAAAATTTAAAAGGCTGGGGTTATAGCTCAGTGGGAAGGCCCTCGGTTTAATCACCAGGACTGAAAAAGAGGAAGAGATGGTAGATAGATAAAATGTAGAATGTAGCTCAGTGCAAGGGTCCTGATTTCATTCCTCAGTACTGGAAAAAATAAAAGACAAAACAGCTTTGGGGGTCCTTGTGCCGAAGGGTGGTCAATGCTCCAAAAGTCAGTCAAAAGCTGAAAAGCTTTGGGATCATCTGGCTTAACGTAAGAACAACTTCTGCCAAGCTAGAAGTCTTGAAATACCTGTTGTGAGTCCCTTGCTCATGGTTGTTTCTGTACCCTGACATGTGCTGCTCTCTTTCTCTTCTTTTTCTAGCTCTGCCACCCGATTTGTTAGTGGTTCACAGGAGAGAGTTGTCCTCTCCCCTAGGATCCTTCGCGGCTCGCATAAGCAGTGTGGAGTGATGCGCCCATGTGCTTATTAATTCCTCAAGTGGGGAATGTGATGGGACCCGTCGAGGTACTGACTGCTGTGCCTGGCGTTGCATGGCTGTCGGTGACGATCTTTTCACACCTCTTTGCCAACTCTGTCTGTTTTGTATTGTCAGCCTCTGTGCGCTTGTGTCTTCCTATTCTCTGACAATCTCTAATCATCAGAGTGTCTTTCGAAGGCTATTGGATTCCATTTCTCTTTCGTTTCCTGGAGGGAATGAGAGGAGGAAGTCGGAAGGTCTGTGCAGGACACTGTGGGTCCACGGTGAAGCCAGAAGAAAGAGCTGTGGGGCCACTTTTGAGGGCTCAGGTGGAGCTAAAGGTAACTGGTTGCACAAAGCAGCATGCGAGCAAGTGGGAAAATGTGAATCTACTCAGGGAACCTCTGGAAATATTAAACCAATGGGGTTCAAGCTGACTGGAAAACACTTAAAAAAGGGTGATGAGTTTACATGTATATATCTCTTTTGTTAAGCATATAATATTACTGGGATGGTATTCTTAAAATAACTTTGAGTGGAATAAGATAGCATTTATCTCTCTTGCCCTATAAGGTTTAGAAGTGTTTTAGCCACCCCAGTTATCAGGTAGTGCTTTTTCATTCCACAGTACACTGAAGAGCCCTTCTGTATATTTTACGACTCCAGTTGTTTGCCCAAATTGTCTTGCCTAACTCTGGTACTTTGGCTTGGTTCCTGATCAACTGTTCAGGCAGCAGCTGTTCTCATGACTGTGCTTTGTTGTTTTCCCCCCTCTAAATCCTTGACTTATCATAAAGCATTGTGCGTATACAACAATGTTTGATCATGCAGTCGGGTCAAGATAGGGAAAATCACAAGAGAGATTCCTTATGGGGCCAAAGAGATAAGGCTATTTTGTTCATCATGCCCTAGGTTTGTGTCGGTCTATACATAACAACGAAACTGCAAAAGGGTGAATTTCTTAGACCATGTCCTGTTAAGCGGTACATGGAAGTGTGATCTCTTTATGGTGTTATGTTTGCTCTGCTGCTTATAAGCTTCTAGACTAACCAACATCAGTAGAGTACACGTAAAATGCTGAGACAGTTCCATCGTGTTGTGTGCATGGTGAGACCCCTAAGTTTTCCTTTCTCATTTGCACCAGTATCCTGATGGCCTATTTATTTTGGTGAATGGGATTACCCAGTGAGGGTGCCCGAAGGACTCCTTTGCGGAAACAACCCCAAGACTTCAATTCCTATGGTGATAGAGCCTCAAAAACAAGCAAAACAAAATAAAACAACATTTTCCTACATTGTATTCTCTGGATGCATTTTTGGGTTTTCCTCTGGACTATTTGCTTTCTCTGGTATATTTATTAGTGTAGGTCCTCTGTCTTAAAAAAACATTCTAAACTTTCAGGGCTGGGAGATTGTAATGTTCCCTAAAAGGCTGATGTGTTTGGAGGTTGGGTCTGGTCAGAAGAGGAAGGTCACCGGAAGTGTGACCTGGAAGGTATCTTCTTATCTTCTCCCCTTCTTGCTGGCTACCGTGGGGGTCAAGCTACTTTCTTCACCATGCCTTTCCAGTGCATTATTTCTGCCTTGGAGTCAGCCGATTGGAAACTAAACCCACTAAAACCATGAGCTGAATCAATCTCTTCTCCTTTATTTTGTCCTGGCTGTGAGAAAGTGACGAATATAGTCACGATGGTTCATTTAGCACAGTATGTATCTGAATATAAGGATGATACAGGAAAATGGGGATGAGTAAAGATGTGGACTGAGGGGTGGAAAGTGCTTGCTCTGCAGAGTCACCCAGGAACTCCAGCTCTTGTCAGTCATTGCGGGGGTGGAGCTTCTCACCTCAGCACTGCTGGCTGTCAGGTGAGTTGTTCATCTATATTGGGCTGTTTTCTGCTCTGGAAAATATTTATCAGCCTCTACCGCTAGATGTTTGGCCTCCAGCACTAGTGGCCAGTAGCACCTTGCCCTGTTATGACAACTGAAATGTCTCTGGACATTGTCAGATGACTCTTGGTAATAAAGTTGCTCCTGACAATAGTTTCTGCATCAACTACAGCCACCTTCATGGAGCTCAGCACCAAAACCAAGATGTCCATTGTGGGCCTGGGGACCTAGAAGTCTCCCCCAGGCAAAGTTAAAGCCAAAGCCAAAGCCAAAGCCAAAGCCAAAGCCAAAGCCAAAGCCAAAGTCAAAGTCAAAGTCAAAGAAGCCATGAAGGGGCCCATAGACGTAGGATGTCACCACATTGACTGTATCTACACCTATCAGGATGTGAACAAGGTGGGAGAGGCTGTCCAAGAGAAGACCCAAGAGGAGCTCATGAGCTGGGAGGACCTATTCATTCTTAGCACGTTGTGGCCCACATTATTTGAAAGAAGCCTGGTGAAAGAGGCCTGCCAAATGACCTTGAAGGACCTGAAACTGGACTACCTAGACATCTCCCTCATTCACTCTCCACAGGGACTTCAGGTTGGGAAGAAACTCATCCCCAGAGATGATAAAGGTAATATCCTCCCCAGTAAAGTAACATTCTTGGATGTATGGGAGGTCATGGAGGAGCTGGTCAATGAGGGGTTGGTAAAAGCAAAAGCCCTAGATGTCTCCAATTCCAACCACTTACAGATTGAAAAGCTCTTCAACAAACCAATGACTTACCAGGTGGAGTGTCACCCATACCTCGCCCAGGAGAAACTGATCCAGTACTGCTACTCGAAGGGCATCACTGTCACTGTCCACAGCACCTTGGACACTCCAGATAGACCCTGGGCCAAGCTGGAGGAACCTCTACTAACGGAGGATCCCAAGGTTAAGGAGATTGCTGTAAAGCACAAAAAACCACAGCCCGGGTTCTGATCCGGTTCCATTTCCAGAGGAATGTGGCAATGATGCCCAAGTCCATGATACCAACTCTTGTTATTGAGAACTTTCAGATCTTTGACTTCAAGTTGAGAGATGAGGCGCCATCCTCAGCTGCAACAGGACCCAGAAGCCCTGTATTGTAGCTGACATGTTGCGTTTGGAGGCATATTCTTTTGATGCTGAATATTGAAGCTGAATCATGTGATTAGATGACCAGAAGGATGTTGCCTTCTCACTGTGTGGAGCTCACTCCGTGTGAGACTTATTTCAGTCTAGCTTTTCTTAATCCCTGCCGTACCTGAGCTCGGTGCAGGCGGACTTCAGGCTATGCTGTATTGATAGAGCCTGTGTTCAACCAAGAGCAGATATTATTGCAAAGGGTGACTCAAAGGACAATTTTTTTCACTTCTCTGATTTGTTTAAATGTTTATTAAATGCCAGGAACTCTGCTAACATTGAGGACACAATGGTGAAAATCATAAAAAAAAAGTAAAAATAATTACTCCTAACTGAGAATCAGTGGTCTGGAGTCTTGACAGTCTCCCCAGCTGTGATGCAGTGGACAGCAAACAGGAGAAAGACAGCATGGAAAATGACTCAGGAAGGACTGAGGGCCAAGGCCACAAAGAGTGTCTTACTTAACCCACATGCCATTGCCAGACACAGGAACACTACCCTACAAAGGAATTGAGAAAATATGGTAAAACTGAAAAAATTCTTGCATGTTGGTGCATGCCTATAATTGCAGCTACTTGTGAGGCTGAGGCAGGAGGGTGAGAAGTTTGAGGCCAGGCTGGATGACTTATGAGACCCTGTTTTAAAACAAATAAAAAAGGGAAGGGGATATAGCTCAGTGCTTCCGGAGCTCAATTTCTAGTACTAAGGGTGGTGGGGAAGGGCAGACGTGGGAAGGGAGGCCCTAAAAAACATAAATAATATTTTAACTTAAAAACACAAGAGTAAACTGTACAACATATGAATGCTCCAACTATCAGAAAATTAAATCTTCATATATTTCTGAACTTTTCTTCCTTGCAGATTTCAACAGATGGCCGTTATATTTTATATGCATTACATTGTGTACCTGTGTACATACACGTGTGTCTACACCTATAAATGCTTTTCTTCACATAGTTTCTCTTTACAGTGCAATAATTATTAACCAAAGCAGCAGAAGCTAAAAGGAGCTGTAGTAAAAACGAAACAAACCAGTAGATCTTTTATGGCTGGAATATACATCGAAACATGTTTCGTAATTGCCTACTTGTGTAGGGAAAAGCTGGTGAAAGGAAGAGTGCTCCACTCTGGGCTACAAATACTCCAAGGGCCAGAGAGCTCAGATGGCCCTGTACTCAGGGAAGATGGAACAATTCATCCACAAAGTACCAATCCTGTCAACGTTATCTGTCGATCAGGAGAGAATAAAACAAATATATACCACTTATCTGCTCATATGCACTATAACAATAGAATCTGTGGTCCAGGCTGGAGCGGCGGGACATGGCCCTTAAAAACACAGATCTAAATGTTGGGAAACTGACAATGTTTGCTCACTTTGAACTCCATGCAGGCTGTGTTGCACTAGGTGTGCCTGACTGGGTGGGGGTTACAAAGGAAGTGGAAGTCATGCCCCATGTACTCAAGGAATTTACAGCTTAATAGATTATATACACATGCCAGTGTACATGGAGCATTTTGGCTGACAGCCAGCCGTAGATCTGTTCACTTCTTCCCTCTGTCTTCCTACATTTTCCACGAAGTATCTCACACCAGAAAAACCAAGATCACCTGAAAGAGCTCTTTCTTCAACAGATGAATGTTTTTGTGTCTTTTACCATAAATACCAGATCCCTGAGAGGAGGCATAGGACTAAATTGTTCAAAAAAAGATCAGTGAAATACCTTTTGTATAAGTGAAATGTGTGGATTATCACTCGGAATGCTTTTCCTTTTTTACTGCTTTCCTTTTTCATTCCCAAGTCTACAAAGAGCCTCTGTCGGTCAGATTTCTTCCAGAAACAGGTACCTTTAATTCTGGGTTTATTTTGCCTGAACGGCTTGATGGACCATGATCACAGGATTGCTCAAACTTTGCCAGGGCTTGTGGCCATTTTGGTGCCATTCAGGGAACACAGATCTGTGCTGTACTGGAGAGGGGGGTGTTTCTTTTTTGAGAGAGAGGGGATCTTTGCAGGAAGAGAATGCTTTCACACCTGAGTTGGTAGTGGAGGAGCAGGCAGATCCTTGAAACCCTACATACTTTGGGGCCTTTCTGTTCTTCACCTTTATTAAAAAAGGAAAAAAAAAATTGAAAAACAAAACAAAACAAAACAACAACAACAACAACAACTTAGCTACTTCAGAACTACTTCCAATTTCCCCTTCCTCCCACCTTCATTCTGCTAACCCTGGCAGTTACTGGACTGTGCCCCAGGCTGATGCTTCCACTTACAGCAGACCACCAGAGCCGCAGGGACTTTGTAGACCCAGGTCACCAGGCAGGGAGAGGTTTTAAGTCCATTTGCTTATTTTCACTTGAACTCATGTTGGACGAAAAGGCCCAAATGAAATAATATAATACCTGTGCAGGTAAACATTGGCTGAAGCCTTTTTTATTTTTAGAGTGTGAATGGCTTCATTTCCCAGGCTTCCTGTGATGTCTGAACTTTCTGTGTAAACGCACCAGTTTTCAAAGAGGTAACTGAAAAATAATCCAAAAGAGACCTCCTTAAATAAACTAGCAAGTACTTTGGGGCCTATGTCCTTATCTTATTTCATTTTAGTTAAATAGTATTCTATTTTCTTAACAGCTGCGGTCTTATAAGAAAAGCTGACATTTACTGAGTTCCTGGTTTTCTGCAATGTACCATCAGATGCACTATATTGTTAAAATCTCATAAGAAAACCAAGGGAAATAAGTACTTTTTAATATTCCTATTGTACAGATGAAGAAGCTAGACCTTAAAGACTTTAGAGTAAATTGCCTAATATTACAAAACCAGGGTGTGCTTAGGTCCTGGGCCTGAACCTACATCCGTATCTCTGAGGTTGACTCTAAATATTCACAGAGCTAACATCCTTGGGAAGCCAAATTAACGAGGTGATGAGAATAGCTTCGTAATTACTCATTACGGTAAATTAGTTCCTTCATCTTCTTTCTACTCAGGTTTCCAACAAACATATTTTAGATGTATCTAATATGTATTTTTGTTTCTAGAAAGTTCTAGCTGTCTATTGTACATTTAGATTTATGGCACTTCATTCATGTTAAATATCATAACCATGGCTCCGGAGCAAGTTAGTGATACCAGCGGTAAAGCTAAGAGGGAAATCTGTGAGAGCCCTGATAGAGTTAAAGAAAAACAAAATCACTGTGCAATTTGTTAAGGTCCTGGGGAAATGAATTTGAAAGTGTAATTTTTGGGCATCAAAGCCAACTTATTTGGTTTTCCATTATTTCTTATAGGAAAAATATGTTGAGTTTCTTGAACTTTTTGGTGTTCAAACATGAATTTGGAGTGTGTTGAGTTTGACAATGAGGGATCACTATTTTCTTTCTTCATGGGGCTCTTCATACATCAATCTTAGTGCATATATGAAGGACTCTGAGCACTTGTGCATGTTGCCTGAAATCACAGACTTGCATCTTATCTGGATCAGTTAGGGCCCACAGTCAGGTGAAGTCAGAACGTGCCCAAAATTAAAACCCTCGCCAGAAGGTGGGTGCTCTGGCCTGCAATTGTGTCCCCTTGAATTTGTGTGTCCAAGCCCTGCCTCTCAAGTGAGAAAGTATTTGGAGATGGGTCTTTGAGAAGTAATGACGTTTAGATGAGGTCCCGAGGGTAGAAATGCTGGGTTTTCACCTCTACTTTTTGCCATGCAAAGATGCAACAAGAAGCTGGCCCCCTGCTAACTAGAAAGAGAACCTTCACTAGACATTCAAACTATTAGAACCTTGACTTGTCTAGCTTCTAGAACTATGAAAAATAAGTGTTATTAAATCTATCCAGCCCACAGTAATATGTTATAGCAGCCCAATTTGAGTGCATATGTGAGGTTGGTTATGCCTACAGACAATTAGTATAGCCACACTAACTGTGTGACTCTAGGAAAAGTACTGTACTTGACCTCTGTCCTTATCTATTAAGTGGAGATAGTGATGCTTATTAAGAGAGTCATAACAATAAAATAATATGAGAGTATTTTAGAAATGTCCAATCTCAGTGCAGTGTGAGTCATATCAGACTTCATCCCCAAGGATAATTTTCGAAAAGTCCACATTTGTAATCACATAGAAAAGTTATTGGAAATCTAAGAAGTTAATTTTAATCTACCACTTCCAGTGCAATGCATGGTGAGAATAAGGACACTAAGTCATAGGTGTAGTTGTGCGGAGGCCCCACGGGGCCCCAAGTCCAGGTAGAATGATGGCTAATCAGAACAAAGGCCTCGACCCAGGGCCGAACCCATATTTTATTAATTTGTGAAGGTGAGAGTGGCTTGGGGATGAGTGCCCGTGAGAGTGGTGGGAAGAGTGCTGGGAGCTGGGCTGGGCAGGAGGCCTGAAATCATCTCTGCCATACACAAAGAGAAGAAGATTGCAGAAAGAGTAAGGTGCATGTCACCACTTGGGGCACTGCCAAGTATTCTGGGGTCGGTGCTTCAGTTTTGATGTGTAATGTTCAAGCCCTGAGAAGTCATAGCCTTTTTTCTTGAGGCGCATTTTCAGCCTGCAGCACGGTATCTCTCAGCCTAGCTCACGTATTACGTGGGAGCTACAAGTAGGGCTTCCCTGACCCATGGCATTGCTGTAATGACTACACACCAGCACCGTGGCTAGACCCATTTGCATTGCTTACAGCCAATTGAAGGGATAAAGACAGAACTTAGCTGGCTCTGAACAAATCAACACATGGAAATAGGGCCAGGGTTAGCCAAACTGAAGACCATTGCTCTTTGTTTAAGGAAAACCACCCAGGTGGTCCTCCAGAGTCGACCATCCTGATGTTCTCCTGGTCAGGTGTGGATAACTTTCCACTCCTCGTTTTGGTGAATCAAACTAAAATCAGTTGCTGTTTGTGGTGAGGAGCAGAGGTACAGAAAGACAACATGTCTACTGGTTTTACTTTCTCCAGTTTCACCACAAACTGGACTTACAGCTTGGGAGAACTATTCGAGATATAATTTGGTGGTGCTTTTGCCGTTCCTCATTGGAATACTCTGGAATATTTTCTTGGTGGAACTTTATTTTTCCTATTGAATCTTACGTGGCTAAAATCACAAAGTATGAAAGAGCCCGAGAGGCTATTTTAAAATCTCTGTAGTTCTGAAATGGCTTTGTTCTCAAAATGAAGACTTCTCTAGACCATTGGTTAATAGAGATAAGGCCTTTGAGTATTTTCAACATTGTAAAGGAACTTAGCCACATAAATTATTTTCCCTCAACTAAACTGATTTAGGAGCGCAGGTTTCCATATAAACCTGTTTGCAGAGGGGGTGATTTCTGTTTCTCCAGGACATCAAAAATTCAGGTATAAAATAAAGATTTTTAAAAAAATTATTTACAATAACATATCTGTATATGTGGATGAGTGAACTCCTGTACTCTAGTTTTTTTGGGGGGCGGTTTTCTGTGTGTGTGTGTGTGTGTGTGTGTGTGTGTGTTCTTTTTTAAATTAAAACTCCTTGAAACAGTGTCACACACTGTGATGCCTGAACAGTGAAGAAGGAGGGGTTAGGAAGTATCGGGTCCTTAGGAGAGGAGGGAAGGATCACCCTTCATGTCACACTCTAGCAGCTGTAAAACGTTTGCGAAAATACGTCTATGGCCAGACGGCAAGTACTGTACAAGGGAAAATGCCAGTGCCACTGCAGACCTGTAGGAGGTCTATGGAGCGATACTACATGGGATAAGCCAGAGGCCTGAGATCCTGACATACTTCTTAAGGAGTGGTGAGGATTTGTGAGGTCTCATCTTCCCATTAAAGACAAGGCAACAACCCACTGCTCTGCTCTGTGGCTGCAGGCCTCCCTGACTGGGCTCTAAGGCAGGGCCTGTGGTGCCTGGAAAGTACAAGTGCTCCTTCTCCTGACTCTGGGAATACACAATCACACCCCAGGGTTTCATTAGGGTCCCCTCAGGCAGCTTGGGTGTCCTCTAGAGCCTTTGGAATTGTTCCAGATGCTTTTTGACAAACAGAGAGGTTTTCTTTGGAATTGCTGTTTCTCCTGTGAGCAGGTCTGAGAAGTGATAAACTCCTGCGCACAGCACTGCGGAGTGAGCCCAAGCCTGGCTCTTTCCTGGACGCTTCAATTGGCTTTGCGCGGGTCCTGCTCAGGGTTCTGCTAGCACAGTGCATCTGGTCCAGCCCACACCTTCCAGTAACATCACCAGTAGCCTCCCGGCCAAATTTTTTCTGTGCCACAAGGAAAAGTCACCTCCTGTCACTGCCTCACACCCATCTCGTAAAAGCAGGTCCAGAGGCGGCAGCGGTGTGAGAAGCAATATAAAAAGCCAGTGTTACAAAGGGTAGGCAGCCACTTGGTGGAACTGGAAGTGTATTTTACGCTGGAGGATGAGGGACGGCGACCCTTGGGCAGCCCGCCTCCTGGAGGAGTCCCAACTTCCTGCCCTGGAGGCCGCAGTGACCTGTGTCTCCCATGGCGCAGGACCAGGACAGGGCTGGGGCGCTGATGTCAGCTCTGAGCAGGGCGCGGCTGCGGGGCAGGGCGCTTGGCTGCGAGCGCAGGGTGACCCAGGGCCACAGGCACAGAGCCTCTAGTGTCCGGCAGGCCAGTCTCCGCACACAGCAGCTCTGGCCCTGGCCAGTTACCCGTCGCGGGTCCCTCATGCCCCTGGATCCTCCGGCCAGGCAGGGAGGTGCAGCGTGGGCCTCCGCCCTCTGTGCCTGCAAACAGGGCCTACACTTTCCCGTGGCATGTTTTAAAGACTGGTCTGCGTCCTCGCTGCCTCACACCGGCCCCCAGCGCTGGTTCTCCCACTTAACTGCAAACAGTTTATAGGGTTGAGACTATCAAGCACTGTTTCCAGGCAGAGAGGGGCTCTTCCTGCTTGGCTCAGCTTTCCTAGGATGCAGCCCTGGGAAGAGGGAGGGCTTGGGGAGGGGAGTGGGAGGAGGGGTGGGGGGAGTGGGAGGAGGACTGGGGAGGAGGGTTGGGGGTGGGAGCGGGAGGAGGACTGAGGGAGGGAGGAAGTGGGAGGAGGGACTGAGGGGCGAGGAGGGGGAGGGGGGCCGTAGACAACCGGCGGGAGCCTCTTCCGGTTTGTCCATTCCCACCAGCCCTGCCTGCTCTCCACGCATCTGTTTCCATTTTCTCAGTGTTTAAACTTGATTCACTCCCCACCTCCGAGTCCTGCCACCACTCCCATGAAAGACCGAAGATGTATTTCATCTGCGTTCTGGAAGAGGGCAAGCAGCGCTCAGTGACTGGGGACCCCAGCGGAATGCGAAGCGTGCGCAGTCGCCTGGGCGGTCCCTGGAGAAAAATAAAGCCGTGTTACATGTTTTAATTAGGACTCGGCAGAAAGTTCCGGCGTTCTTTTAGTCCTGAAAGCACGTTTTACCAATGATACGTGAGACCCATAAGCTAAATGGTTTCTCAGCTCCAGTACTTCCACCCCTTTACTGAGTTACTTTTCTAAGACCCATGAGCGGTGGCGTCACGAGATGGTTGATGCGTCTCCTTGCACTCCAGAATTTGGAAGTTTAGAAATGGCAATAATTCCCTGCACTCCGTTGTGTACTGTACATAGCCAGCCATTCCACCCGCTCTTGGCCTGGGTAGCGTGTATGCCTGGATCTACAGCGGTGTCTGTGTATGTGTATCTGCCTGTGCACGTTGCGCAAGGTTCCTCAAATTCCCTCTTTACATTGGGTGTCTGAGACCCCGGGGAAAGAAGCGGGGGAGGACGATGGCATCAGGCCGGTCCATCAGCCCCTCCCACCAAGCCCCTCCCACACAAGCATAAGGGCTCCCTAAAGAGACCTTACAGTCCCCTCATGGTCACAGTTTTAGGGCAGTTGCTTTTTTATTTTAAAAAGTTTAAATATAAAACTGAAGAGATTGAGCATGATGGTGGGCTTCGTCTTCTGAGTGAGGTGAGGGTGATGACAACTTCGTTCCTGTGGTATCATGGAGATTAGCCTTCCTGCTCCAAGGGACGCACCCACGGAGACAGTCCTATTACTATTTACTATTCCTGTAAAACCCTCTTTCTCGAAGGTTTCTACCAGGTGGCTTCATCACGCTAGAGTCACTCAGCAGGAGGCTTGTGCCATGCTTTCTCCTTGCGAGTATTTGGGGTATCTTTCCTCTGCGCTGTGTGGTAGAGGAAGCAACGTTTCGCAGGGAAGGGAAGGAGGTGTTGTAAATTGGGTGGTGGCCAGAGTTCTAGATCTTTTACCTTTTCTTTAGAGGCACTGTGCTGATGTCTTTCCTATGGGACTTCAGTAGTACTCTCAATATTATTGGGGTCAATGCTGAAGTCTGGAAAAAACACATTTTTGTTATTTTTACTTGAATACACTCTGTTTCAGTTAATGAGGTTATTTTAAGTTGCTTGTAGAGATTCCTAATGCTGATATAGGGGGAAAAATGTAACTCCCAACCTGCTAGATGTCAGATACGCTGAGTTCCCTTTCCCCAAAATCAAAGAATGAATTCTAAGAAACAATGGAGGTTAAGAATAGGAAAACTTTACTGAGAGAGACAGCTCGTAAGAGACAGGACAGAACCCAAAAGTGGGTTGCCAGTGAGCCCACTTCTCAAAGGAAGTTTTATAGAGCAAAATCACAAGATGGGTACAACACGGGTCAAAACTCTGATCAACCGGTAAGATTACAAATATAGCTGCTTAGGTAATATTGAGCCCATGGGGAAGCAGGTCAGGCAGCAAGTGTATATGAAAAGAACAGTGACCTTCTTCAGGTCTTCTTTAGTTTTAGATGGGGGGATCCTGGTCCCCCACTGGGATGACTGATGGTCTATTAGACCAGTTGAGTACAATCTTCAATTTATTGCTTATCCCTTGCGGGGGAGGTGTACAGGCCTGGTCATTCTGCCTTTATCTTGAGGCCTGGCCTGCAACAGATGCGCCTCCAGCCATAGTTGTAACGTGTTCTCATCCTTTGCACTGACTCCCTCAGGGGCCTGGCCCTGTCTGACTACTTCTACCATTTTTACCTGACTTAGCTGTCTACAATAATATGCATTTTCTCCGATGTAACAAAAATAAAAAGGAATAAAAATACCAGTGTCCACATTAGTATTTGTATATAAATTCGAATTATTGAACATCTAATATATTTCAAGTATCCTACATGTTATATGCAGCAGATACAATATAAAAACATTCGATAAGGAAAAACCCAGAGATTAAAGAGGGGTTTCTTTAATAAATTTTGATTCATCTAAAAGGCTGTGTACCTGGAGCAGAAGGACACCAGATTTGGAAGCCAGTCCCTCACGGAGTTGCTAGGTTCACTCTGTCTCCAAATCTACATGCTTTTGATAACTTCATTTGTTAGTGTGGTTGCTCAGTGGTGCCTCTGAGTCGGAACCCTCCCCCCAACCTCCCTTTTCTCTGTCCTCACTGTCACATCCCTTGACACAATCGGCCAACTTTTTCTTTGGTGATGGGAGGAGGAAAACAGAGTGGGGCATTGTAGAGCTAAGGAAGGGAACGATTCGCGTGATTCCGCTTTCATTTTCACCTACAGAAGGAAGCCATTGAAAATGTTTCTATGGTCATTAAGAGCTGCCTGCCTGTGGAGCTTCTCAATATCTGCTCTCCAAGGTGGCCTCGGGCCTAATTCCCCAGTCTCCCTAACGCCCCATGAAGTAAATCCCTCTGGTGGCCTTCCCCTTGCTAGGAACGTTTGGGGACGGCAAAGCTGCTGTTAAAGCATCACCTTCACCGGAACTTTGAAGGGACAAAGAGGGAAGATTGAGAACAACAGGGAAAGCGAGCAAGATAAACACTTCTCAATGCGAAGACTGTTTGCAACACGCACACGGTGACCCTTGCTTCTGCAGAAGGGAGGCACAGAATGCTGTTTGTGAAGGAGAAACACTGCACCTTTGTGCAGAGCTTGGGAGGTTAAGGGTCTGAAATTTATGGGAACAGCAAGAGGCTTTGAAGAAGGAGAAGAAGGAGGAGAAGGAGAAGGAGAAGGAGGAGGAGAAGGAGAAGGAGAAGGAGAAGGAGAAGAAGGAGAAGGAGAAGGAGAAGGAGAAGGAGAAGGAGAAGGAGAAGGAGAAGGAGAAGGAGAAGGAGAAGGAGAAGGAGAAGGAGAAGGAGAAGGAGAAGGAGAAGGAGAAACCTCCATGCGCCAGGCTGCAGGTGCAGGCTGGGGAGGAGAGGGTGCTACACAGACCCACCTCTTGGAAGCCAGGGTTAGGCGTGTTCCCTTAAGGAGGGCCTCACCTGACTTCTGTGCACTGGGATCAGGACACAGGGAGGAGTCCAGGGCTCTACTTGGCGAGTACAGCCTTGTTGTTCAGAGCCAGAGTGGGAATAGGAAGCATTTGAAAGGCCCTAGGACTGGGCACAAGCCTTAAAGTGTTGAAGCTACTGATTGCCGTGATCCTGTTACTGCTCTGTTCTGGGTCTCCGTCTTCTCTATGTCTCCCTTAGTATTAACAAAAAGCAAATCAGCATGGGGTAACAGATCCAGGTAACGACTGTTCTCAGAGATGCTTGGACGAATTTATTGAATCTCTGGGCTTTGTTTGGGGTCCGATTGCCCAGATTTCAATTCTGACATAGCTGTGTGGTCATGATTGAGGTATTTAACTTTTCTGTGCCTTGGTTTCTTGTATAGAAAATGGGCATAGCAGAAGTAACTACCTCATTTGGTTGCTGTGAGGACTAAATGGGAAAATGTACGTTCTTTAGAATTCTTGCTTGCAGACATCCTGGTTGACCATGGCTTATTTAAAGAAGAAATGAACAAATAAGAAGGGTATCATAGCATAGCTGGAAAAGTACATTTTACAATGGGCAGGAACAGAGGAAGGATGGACTTTGGCACCCCCTCCGCCCTAGTTGGATGTCCCGTGTTGGAGCAGGACTTGATTCCACTGAGGTTGCACAGAAGCTCACTATCTCTTTCTGAAATGGGACTGTTTCCTCCAATGCAGTGGCCCCTCTGAAAGCTAGGACACAAGCTCCCAGGGTATATGACCCCATTTCTCCAAGCAGCCCAGGGATTCAGATGCTGAGTTACCAATCAATGGACAATGTCCAGTAAGATTCACAAGGTGTGTATGGTCATGCTTGATAAGGAGCAAGCACTCACTAAAACTGAGTTACAGTGATTCACTTCTGCATTCTGTGAACTGACTGAGAGGATGCCTGCTTGGAAAGGCATAACTCTATCAAAGATCTAGTCTGCTATCTGGTGTGTACTAATGCATGCTAAATGTGGTAGTGGATAGTTAACAGAGAGCTGGACGACTGAAGTTCATGGACAGATTAAAATATGTTAGTATTATCAGGAGCTTCAACACCCTTATAAGTCATTTTAAAAAATCACTGTAAAAGAAGAAAATCAGCCAAAGTTTTGTTCCTTGCTTTACTTTCCTACTTCACTATCAGCATCTCCTTATATCATTCTAGTTTTGTACAACAAATAATACTCATAGGTGAATTTTCTCTGAAAGATAAGTTCTAATTTAAGAAATGTCCATGTGGCACAGAAAGCAACATTTGTTCATTTTTCACTTTACTTTCCAAATATTGGGAAAATGTTTATTATTAACTTAGGTAAATGTATACTGTCTTGGAAAAAATATAAATGGTGCCACTTTGCAGATTTTGAAAAAAAAAAACGGAACGGCGTGTGCTAGTGATCGTAGGTTTTAGATGAGAATAAATTCAGGATTAGAGATTTTAGATATTTCGTTGTCTCCTTATGAAAAATTTAGCCTGTTCTAGGTAGGAATTAAGATCCAGAGAGGAAAGAAATGCATCTGGTGTATGCTTTTCTCTCTCTGAGAGGGTGTATAGTTCTATATAAGGAAACCAGACAGCTCACAGAATTCCACGGCTAGATGTTTCCATAGCAATCTGTACTTTCTGTTTCTCCTGTAATTATCTAATACATTATTTGTTTAATCTGTGTGTTTTGCCTTGTAGGGTCCAGGAGCACAGGAGCTGTTGCTATTTTGTGAGCCAGGGTTTCCCAAGACCCACTGGTGGGTTAGTGCTTGAACTTCTTTGAGCAGAGTGACCTGGATGAGGCGCCTGGTTGGCTACTTCCTTGCTGTGGTTTTGTGTCCCAGTGACTATGCTGCTGTACATCCCTGTTTCTTTCTCTGTAAATGTGGGGTGGTAAAGTCATCTACCTCAAAAAGGACTGTGAAGGTTGAAGGAGGTAATGCCTGCAAATAACCCAGGTTACTGCAAGGGCTGCAGCAAATGTCAGTAGCCAGCCAGTGGGGACCATAGGGTCAGGAGGTACATGGTGATCACAGAGTGGCAGGGAGTCTGGCCTGTAATGAATGACCCACCTACCCCAAAGATTCAAAACTGTAAAGTCATTCAAAATCAACTAAACAGCAAGATCACTTGCAAGATGCCCATTAGGACACAACCCAAAGGCTTTTGATTTAGAATGCGTCCTGGAGATGCATCCTGGAGCTAAGAGAGGGAGGAAAACACGGGAAGGCTCTTGGGAAACATGTGGGTTTAGAGACTGACTGTCACTTTCCACTGAGTCACAAGTGCTTCTCAGTGCCCAGTGTTGCTCACTTGGGAAGAGGGTTTCTGCACATTAACAGTGATATGGGGTTGAGGATGATGAAGATCTTAAACATAGAAAGCTGACATTCCTTTTATTCTGCTCTGCCAACTGCTTCCTCCCGTACCATGGCTGCCAGGTGGCAGACGTCGCTTTTCCAAAATGCAGTAAGGTTAAGAGAAACGTACAGTATCCCCAGAATCTCTTGCACATCCCTTTTAACAAATGCTGAAACCATGTAAGATCCTGACTGAAGGTTTCACAAGCAAGTATGTTTACAATCTGAAGCTCTGGGAAGCAACGTGTCCCTCCACTGGTAAACCCAGGTCCTGGTCTTCAGACTTGGGTTTCTCAACAACAGAGTCTGTTTTGGATGACCATTGAAACAGAAGCTGCTGGGAGAGTTAGACCAATAGATAAGAACGTCTGCTACCCAGTTTTATGGGAGGCCAATAGCACAGTAAATTTGCCAAACAGGGGGAAGTGGGTGAAGTAGATGGGATATTTCTTATTTCCATGACTCCATCCTTGCACCTGTGCTCCTATGGACCTGGCATCCGTGTCCACGCTTTCGCAGGTGCTCTGTGGGTTTGATCTGCCCGAAGGTCTGGGTCTTCCTTCCTTTTCACTGCTACTTGCTCCTATAACTCTTTCACGGGCCAAGCTAAAGGAGGTCCTTCCTCAGCTGGCTTAGTTTCAACATTGTTCACCGTTTCCTTTGCATTTTGAGTGTAGGAAGAAGTAGTCCTGGCGTCTCTGAAAGCTCATGCTAGGACAAAGAGTTCACTGACCTATGCCTAATGATTAAGAGTGTGCTATTAAAAAAAGTCTTTTGGCAGAGGGAGAAAGGATGGTGATCAGTTGACACTGTTCAGTATGGCAGGTTCATGGCATAAACATTTAGGAGGAAACCACAATATTGAACACAATGGGCTGGACCACAGACCACAGGCCAGAATAGAGAGGCCACCACTTCCCGAGTACAGTGGCTTTGCTGGCTGTAACTGTCAAAAGAGGCAGCTTGGAGCGAAACTGCGGGCTTCAGCTTATGCAACATGCTGAGCATTTTGAGGTTACAGTACCTGCCTCACCTATTTCTCTTGGCAGCTGCTGTTACTATGCAGCAAAGACAAGAGTGCTCCCTGTTTTTCCCACACTGCTCAGCAAGAACAAGTAGCAAGAGCAACGAAGAAGACACCTCAAATTATTCTTCCTTTGTTGTGGAAGCATGCTTTCCCTGTGTTTCATTCTAGTTTTAAATTAGCCTATGGAAGACACTGATGCAACTTCCTATTTACATGCACATTGTCAGGGTGCTTTGCCTGCTCTTGAAAAGAGCCTCACTCATACACTGTGGCATAATGAAAGCATTCCTTATCTATTATCACCTAGGCACTAATTTAGTGTCTATGTGCAATTAGATTTGGCTTCAAATGGGGTTCATTTCTCAGCAGGATTACTCAATGAATTACTTTATTGTCTCTTTGTTCCCTTGGGGTCCTTTCAGACAAACACAGAGGAAAATGCTGCTGCTGGGCAAATCCCCAGTGAGGGACCTGCATCCTCTGGGCCTTGGTTACCAGGGTAAGTAACTTTCCTACTGTGTGACAGCAAAGAGTGAGGAAGAAGAACCCCAAGCTGGGAGTTTTTAAGAACCCCTAAGACAAGTTAGCTGTGGAAATGAATACCCAACAGCCAGTATTTTCTTCTTGCTCACCCAATCAGGCATGGGACATTTTTTCCCCTCTGTTGCAAGAATATTTGAGCATCAAGCATTCTTTTTAAACTAGAGACAGAGAGCATTGTTAAGGATATAACCATGGTTCACAAACACCTGCTCACCCTCCCACACCATGCATGCATGTACAAGTACATTCTTCAAGTACAGGTCTATTTCCCAATCGCTTTAACAGGTAAAAACTGGCAGAATTTCCTGGCACAACATGTGCTCTAATTGTCCTTCTAGCTGATACCTGTTCTGAGCCACTCCAAGTGGATTTCCAATAAAGCTCTCCTATGATCATCCAACTAGGAAGCATTCCAGCGGGCTTGCTTTGGAAGCTGCGTGGTTGCCCAGACCATATAGAAGAAATCGGAGAATTCCAGACATGGTCAAAGGAGGCACCACGGGGTGCACCAGTGGCTTCCTAATGATCCTGGGTGGAACAGGTGTATGTAAAGGTGGCTCTTATTCCAGGGAGACAGTGCCCCGGAGAGCAGCAAGTTGGAGCATGCAGGGAGGTTTGCAAGAGTGAAGTGTAAAATTCCAAAGATTTGAGTTTGGCTGAAGATAAGCACCCACATGTTTGGTTTTCCGCGTAAACCTGTCTGAAACACCTCCCCTAGCCTGTTAAAAAGAACTGGAAATCTTGCAGCAAGTCTATTTCTCCTGAGGCTTTTGCTGTTTCCTGTAAGTGTCAGCCCAGAAGAGCCTTGTCACATCTGAGCCAAAGACAGGAAAGTAATGAACCAGCCTTCTCACTTTCTATTGTGTTGTGTTCAAAAGTTGTGCTTATAGGATGGCCCTGCGTGCTGTGCGCACAGATGTACCAACAGAGATGCTCAGGGATCCAGGTTCCTGTATACTTTTGGAAATCTGCAGAAGCAGGGTAGGGGTGAACTCTCATTTTGCTCAGCAGCTTAACAGCTACTTCCTACTTAGTACTTGTTGGCATTCTAAACATTGTGGACCTGGGGTTGGTGCTGCAGGCTCTGTTTTCCATGAGTTGATAGAATGATTTGCTGACCAGTAAATCTGAGTCAGTTTCCTGGCAACTACACCAACAGGCGGCACAGAGATGGTGGTGGCGGCAGTGGTAGTCTTGTGTGTGGGGTTTTTCGACCTGTCAGTGTCACTGTAGGTTGGGAGCAAAGGGCTCTTTCCAAACTCCATGGTGCTTTTCAGTGTTATATAAAATACTTGCACTGAGCTGCTTCTTGCACAGAAGCCAGTAACGAATCAGCTGCTTACATCTGGAGCAAATCTGTACGACTTTTGCTCCTTGGAAAGAGAGATACCACGATGTTTGGCATGCCCTGCTCCTAAGGCCTGTGCACAGAGCAGCCTCTGGAGGGTGGGGTGGGTAGGAAAGTGGTGGAAATAAGACCTTTTGGAGGACAACAGCACTGTGTCCCCGTGTGTTATTGGTGTGGAGGGGTGGCTTCTTTTGGTGGGAAAGGGGCAGCTTGTGCTTGGGTGATGGAAATATTTCAGGTGAGCTTTCCTCTGAGTTCTCTTTCATGGTCCACCTGATTTTCAGAATCCGGAAAGCCTGGCAAGCAAGTTGCTCAGCCGTTTCCTGCATCTTCTCAGCACCTTTGTCTATTGCTCATTTCAATATAACTTCAAAGCAGTTTGAGGAAGGGTTTCCTCCCACAGGGGCCATGCTGGAGAACAGAATTTACTCTACGGGGCGTTTCCAGCAAGTCTTGTCCTTTCCAGGGACAGGTGCCTTTGAAGGACGCCTCCGGATGGGGACTGCTGACTCGGTCCAGGGCCACCGCTGTGAAGCTGAGTAACTCAGCTGTCTCCTGGCACGTCAGGAAACATGCTCCTCTGGCGCCATAACAGAGCTCTCTAGGGAAAACTGCCAGGTGGAGCTGTGGGAGCGGCGGTCGCCCAGCTGGGCAGGTTGGGCTGCGGCTTCACACCTGCCTCGCCCAGGGATGCTGGCTTGTAGGAAGTTAGACAGTTAGGGTCCCTTGGCAGTGGGAGAACAAGGTCACCCAGTGAGGCAATCCTCCTTGTGGAAAAATGTCATGCTGTCCGAAGTAGAGTGACATAGGCCATTTGGAAATATCTGAAGGAAAGATCAAAGCCCGGGAATTTAATTACCCAACTCCACCTAATTAGCTGTGGCTAGGCTGCTCCGTCTTCCCTGTGGAGGATTACTGATGGCCTGCTGCCCTTTGTCCTGTTTGCCCTGAGGCCAGCTGCACCCTGGCGGCAAGTGTTCAGATACCCACAAATGAGAATTAACGACAGTCAGCAGTTTGGGGCTCAGTTTGGGGCTCAGAGCCCAGGACAGGAAGAGCGGAGACAGAAGCACATGCCAGTGAGCACAAGTTATGATCCATGTAGACTTGGGAACAAAATTCGTGAGTTTTCAGAATCTGGAAACCCCAAGCGGACTCTCTGACTGCTGACTCCCCAGATGAGACGGCTCTAGGGAGGAATATCCTTCCATAGAGTTGGCTGGGACATGGAATGCCTGCATGGGGTAGAGGCTAAAGCCTTCTTAGGTGGGGGTTTGGGTAGCATTCCAAACTTGGTTTTCCTGGGATACAAGGCTGCCCTATGGATTGGACTTGGGTGTTGTCCTGGGCTTGCCTGCTCTACAGAGGTGCTGACCTCACCTTAAGACAGAGGAAACGTCCCTGTGAGCTTGTGGGCAGGGGCCCCTGCTGTCCTGGTGGAGTCAACATCCTGTGTTTTATAAATGACCTGGATAAAACCTATCTTTCAGCCAACTCCCATAAGGGAATTAGTTTTAGAAACTGGAGCGTCATTGGGACTGATCTGCTCCTCAAATATTGCCCAGCGTGCTGATGAATGAGCAAAAAGCCTCACACAAAGTGATTCTTTTTATACTTTTCGGTTCATGATTATTCGTAAGAAAATACAAGTTGTTTTGTTTTTCACTGATGTGGACATAACTTGGCAGTAGAATGCATATTTAAAACTGCTCACACATGTGAAAGCATTCCGGGCACATGTCTGGGTCTCCTGAGTCCCCAGACCTGATTTCTCCATGGTGCTGCTCACCGCATGAAAAATCTGGGGCAGCAGATCTTGACGAAGTGAATCCTAATCACCTAATTCCAGCTCTGTGGCTGAGCTGATGTGTATGGTTCAATGTTCTGTAGAACTCTCAGTATTCCCTTCAGGAGCTAGCCCTTCCCCTCTCCCCTGGTCCTTTCGGAGGTGTTTTCCTGTGTTTCACTGTGATGCTACTATTACAGTTTCCTTTCTACTTAGATTACTTTCCTTAGATAATATATTGGGATTCGTTCTTTCTCCTTCTTTCCTTTTTTGAGTATTTTAAGACTTATACCTTTACATGCAAAATATCTAATTTTTTTTTCCTGCACTCACTTTATTTGTCACAAATATCTCATGGCTCTCGGAGTCCAGTGGAAGACTAGGGCCAGCTCAGCCTCCTAGAGTACTTGGGGAGGTGTGGGCCGAAGCTCCCTCTGCAGATGCAGCTAGGGTTGGGGGTCCCCTAACACACACTGACTGCATATGGGTGAATAAGAGCCTAGCAGAGCTTTCAGAAATGCTGATCTGTCTCCTGGGGTCCTTGCTGTAATTGAATGATTGTTTTCTAGGCTGCGTTATCCTTCCAATTAGCATTCTGGATATTCTGTGTTTATTTTCCACAGAATTTTGCTAGCCTCCGGCTTAGTCTGTTTCCTGTTTCTCTGAGTGAATACCACAGCCTGGGAAATTTATAAAAGGGTAAAGGTTCATTCGGCTTATGGTCCTGGAGGCCCACGTCAAGCGGCCATGTCTGGTGGGGGCTTACTTGCTGGTGGGCCCTCTCAGCAGAGTTACAAGGAGGCGCATGCAGGACATGGCAAGACAGTGAGCTTGCTAACTTGGTTCTCCTTTCCTCTTGTAAGGCTACTCTTGCCATCATGGGGGAACCACTCTTACGACTTTGTTCTATCCTAATTGCCTCCCAGAGGCCCCTGCCTCCAAATCCCACAACTAAATTGAGATTCAAACCTCTTAACACCTCACAGTGGGAATTAAATACACTGTGAGTTTGGGTGGAGATATTCAAACTAGCATCTCCTTTCCCTGAAGGAAACACACTCCAGTGAACACAGAGAAACCCACGAGATTGCAGCAAGCGGGCTGTTTGTGGCAGAGCTGAGGACAGACTTGCTGCCCCGAAGTTGTCCCCAGGAATGCAGAAGCGTTTCACAAGGTACCAAGAGAAGACCCAACACTTTCATCTGCAATCTCACCCTGAACCGACCAGCCATGTCCACATCTTGGTTTGGGGAGCTGTGCAGGGCACGTGGCTTTCAGAGATGTTTCTAACCTGGTCAATCTCAGATTTTGAGTCTCTGGATGGATCAAAAATTGACCTCGACCTCTGTCCTTACCCTTTAATCCCACACTGCTCTGGGTCTGCCGGCATGGGCAGCCCTGTCTGTGGAATGCATGGGACCATTCATCTGCTCTGTGATTCCTAAGGCTTCTGTTTGTTTACCCTTCACACACGGGTCTGCCGCTGGAGCAGCCCAAGTGGGATTTCTCACTTTCTTCCTTTGGTATGCAAAAAGCACAGACATTTCGTGTTTATTATTGTTGAACTTTTCTCAGTTAAGCTGAAGATATATATCGAGATGGTTTGTTCTCAGGGGACTGACTTCAGACATTTCACAATATATAAATAATTATCTTTAACATAAGCCACTTATTCTGTGTCTTTTTTGTTTACAAAGAATTTTCCCTCTTCAATGTTAGTAAAATAAGTAACACATACTTTGTGAACCTAGTGTCTATCCCATTTTCTTGACCTAATCTTGTACCTTTGGTGCTGAGAAAATTCGTGTTGCTAGTAATATTGTTCAAACTGTAGCATCTCCTTTCCCTGAAGGAAACACACTCCAGTGAACACAGAGAAACCCACGAGATTGCAGCAAATGGGCTGTTTGTGGCAGAGCTGAGGATAGACTTGCTGCCCCTGAAGTTGGCCCCAGAAATGCAGAAGAGTTTCAGGAGGTACGAAGAGAAGAATGAAATTCACAGATGACTGCCACTACTTCCCACGCACCACACTCCATGGTAGAGATGTCACACAGAAGGAGACAAGGACTGACTGTGTGTACTGAGGGTTCGGCCCCGGTACATTCTTCACTTGGCCCAAAACAACTTGTATAACAACTATTTGAATGGGCACCTTGAATTAGAAAGCCAAGGAACATTAATAAATCTTATGGCCACAAATTCACTTCTTCTAAATGACCTTCATCCTGGGTCTTCTTACAACTTACTGGTCAGTCCCAGACTGCGAACTTCTATTAGTTTTTCAAACAGAACACATCATACTTTCTGGAAAACAGTTGTGTGAGATGTCTAAGTTGGCCTCCCAAGTTCTGGCATCTTAAAATGCCCAGGAGAGTATCTGAAGTAGGGCTTGTCAAGCATTAATTCTCCCCATCTGAGGCAAGCTAATTCCCTAAAAGTTCACATGTTCTTTCTGAAAACATTGGTATCTATGTGAATCAGTAATTTTGCAAAAGTCATGAATTAATTTAACACTGTTGATTTTGGTTGCCTTGACCGTACAAAATGAACGTTTTCTGAGCTCTAAAAAGAAACCAAAGGCTATTTCCACAACTTTCCACTCTCAGATTCACAAACGGAGATGTGCCAGAATGCAAAACTTTTGGGAATCAAGAAAATCCACCAGGAATTATTAAGTAATTAGCATTCAAAGTTTCCAGGTTTTTACTAAACTTATCATTTAAAAACATTTTGAAGCCAGGCAGGCCTGTCACAGAGCAAGCTCCTTCCTGATCCTTGCATCTTCCTCTGAACCATGAGGCAGAAACACAGACCACATGGCATAGTGTCTGCAGCACCAGCACCTGGAACACAGTGGGTGCTCGATGCTAGCACGTCTGGCTTGTACCACTGCTCACTTTGTCCTTTCCTGCTCTCGGTGTGCTCTATAAAAATTTAAGAAATGTGTTTCCTTAAAGTAGGATCCCATTGTGGTGGTAGCTAGTGGGTTTTTTCTCCCAAGAAGGGAAAAATGGGGGACTGTATGGACGTTAAGGATGTGGCATAGTAGTGGAAGGACCTTAAAGCTGGATCAGGTCAAGTGTATTGATGTGAGGGCAGGAAGCAGGGATTATGCATTTGATTTTGCAGCTGCTTGGAAAGATAGAAAGGATGCTACCAGTTTGGTTGGCTGATTAAGACAGATCAGAAGGCAGCCACAGTGCGTGAGCTGGATAAGCCAGACCTGTCATGGCTTAATATGAAGGAAGGGAATCGAAGGTTTAGAGAGACCAGAATTCTGGAGTGGAGCTGTCACTTAAGACCTGCTCACCTACACTGGGAGGCTCCAGAAGTCACACCTTTCACCACCATTGTGGGCACTGGATTTGTGAAGAGGGCTCCAACATTCTTGAATAGCTCTGTAGGTCAGACCTCACAAGTGGGACCACAGTCCCTGCATCAAGAAGTCTCAATGGAGTGGGAGTAACTGGATCCTAGAGTGGCAGGGGCTAGGTGGTGGCACTCTATTCCCCAGGGCAAGGTTAGCCTGGTTTCTGTAAAGGACAATAGCACTCAGAATAGTCTGATTGGTGTAGACTTGTGGCATCAGGTAGTTGAATGTGGTGTTTCTAGAAGTGAAATAGTCAGGAAGTCTACTAAATTCTTTCTTGATCTCTACAGGCAGAGAAGTTCTAGGTCAAGTGGGCAAGAGTCGAATTTGAGTCATAAAAAGACAGAGTAATGAACCCTCAAGCAGCTCCCAGGCTTGAGCCAGTTTGTGAACCCAGACCTCTTGAATGAAGGGGAGACTTGTTTCCTTTGCAGAAGGAGCCTGGGAAACTGCCAAAAATTCACACTGTTAATCTTTATTCTAGTTGAAGGCACCTAGAGGCCTCTAGACGTGAACTACAACATGGCCATCTCCTAGCTTCCCAGCCTAATGGTCTTTGGGACTGAAATTTGACCTCAGCTCTTTCCTATGCCTACCAGCCCACCCTGAAGATTTTGGAATTGCTGTTTCTACAGTGTAATTGCAGAAGTCAATTTCTTGCAATAAATCATTGGTACGTGCAGACACTCTATTGATTTTATTTGTCTGGGAACTTTCAGTTAGGATAGATATTATAGAGCTGTTGCACTCCAAACTAGTGGCCAGCTGTCACAGTGTCCAGTCACCTGAGTGTGAAGTTTAGAGTGTAGTGACTGTGGTGAGCTGGGGACGCTGCTGGGGACCACTTGTGGGGATGCTGCTCTCCCTGCTTCTTGGAGAGTCTCTCAGGCTCTCACCCACTGCCTCTTCACTTGTTTTGTTTTCCCTTTGCACCATGTTGCATATCCCCACCTTACAATGACGTGTTCCATATTAGCAGAGTTGCTACTAGAGTCTGATTTGGGTATTCGGTGTCTTACACCTGCATGCAAGACAACCTAAGACCTTTGGCATGGTACTCTCTTCCTTTGTTCTCACTTTCCAATATTCTTAATGGTGGCACCTACCTTGTAACGTGCCACACTTCTGGCAGTATTTTGTGGCTTTTAACAAAGGTAGGCATTTAAATGTAGATATGATTTTTTTAAAGCAGTACACAAACTGCACATACAACTGAAAGTTAAATTTTAAATGAACATGCAGGAGAACTGAGGGTTTTTTTTGCGTATGTGTACAGTTCCATGAAGCTTAATGTATGTGTCAGTTTGCATCACCACTCCAGCTTGCAAAAATTTCATGAGCCACTTCTGTGCCATAACACCTTCCCACAAGCTACCTTGGAGCCACTGATCTGTTCTCTGGAATCCCAGCAGTATGGAACTTTTGAGATTGAAATATATAAGAAAAATGCCAAGGTGTTTTTCACAGTGGCTGTGCCATTTCATACTTCACCAATGTTTGAGTGTTTTTCTTTCTTCACATCTTTACCAACACTTAATATTACTAATATTTTTATTTTATTCATTCTAATGTGTGTACAGTATTATCACATAATTTGCATTTTCCTAGTGGATAATGTTGGACATCTTTCTGTATACTTATTTACCACTATCTTCTGTGAAATATTTAAATATCTCCCACATTTTAAATGTGTTTTCCTTTATATTGCATGATGAGAATTCTTTACATTGTCTGAATTCAAGAACTTTATCTGATGTGAAATTTGCAAATGTTTCCCCAGTCTGCAGCTTGTTTTATAAAAACTCTTTTAATAGTGCTTTTATACAGCAAAAGTTTTTAATTCTGATGAAATTTAATCCACTCATTAGTTTCTTCTTGGATCATGCACATAGTGACATACTTAAGAACTTTGTTTTACCCTACATCGTAGGATGTTCTTTTATGCATTTCTTTGCCTACAAGTTTTATGTTTTATACGCACATCTATGATTCATTTCAATAGGAGATTTGGATACATTTTGAGGATTTTATGTCAAGTTGATCCACCTCTGGCTGTTTGATTGGTTCACCTCATTTGCCAAGCTGACTGCCCTTTCTTCATCTAACTGCCTTTGTGCCTTTGTTAAATATCAGTTGGTTGTATTTGTGGGAGTAAACTTTTGGACTCTGTCCCATCCCATTGACCCATGTATCTGTGGCCCACTGATACCATTAACATATTAGAATGATTTAACCTCTGATTTCTCATGGAGATTGATACCACTAACAGCACAGGTGACCTCTTTCTAGAATTGCTAATGCTTAGTTAATTCTGGCTACAAAACCTCCACCTGGTACCATGTAAGCCAGATCACAGAGATGTGATTAAAGCTTGCTACAGATCTGGTGTTTCTGCAGAATTTGTAGTACCCTGCACAGAACACCCATATTCTTTTAGAGTTACATACCTGGACGTTTTGCAAAGAGATTCCATAGACATTGTTTTGTTTGCTCCTAACCCAGGTAATATGAGATATTTTCTGAGATATATTTAAACACGAGGAGATGCAGGGTGATTAGGATCTTCCTTATGGGAGGAACAACGGCTTCCAAGTATGAAAATGGACTCAAGCATACCCCCGTCATATCTTTATTTCACATCATCCCTGAGAGTTTCCATTTCTCCCACTTAAGGTTCAGACAGCAGGCAAAGTTCTCTTACCCGGGGAGTACTCCTGCCTCTCTCCCCGAGCTTCTCCAGCAGCCCAGCCTTGGTTTCCTTGATGTGAGTTACAGTTCCCAGGCACACCCATCTTGGGCCTTGCAGGTGATCTCTCCCACCTCCTTCAGGTCCCCACACAGCATCACTCTTCAAGCCCTCCCTGATCATGCCTTTAGAACATTGTGCCACTCTGCAAGTATCTCCCAATTTTCCATTATTATTCTGTTGTTTCTATAGCATAGATCACCCCTTAACATAGTGTATACTTGATTAATTTGTTTTGTGATTTTTCTGATGAAGCCAAATAATGATAGGACTTTGTGTTTTGTTCACCACTATATGCTATACAAGTGCCTGATGTGTAATAGATACACTATGAAGCAAAAACTCTGATTTGTTTTGGTTATTTCTCTTGATCAGAGACCAGATCATCTCTCCATTTTTCCTTGTAACAAACAATGCTTTATCCTAGAAATTGCTTTTTCTGTAATATAGCTCTTCTATCTTCCTTATTATGGCTTCCAATGTTTGATCAAAGCTTTGCGGGAACAAATATATTGATAACACAGAGAAAGTAGGTATCACAATGTTACATAACTTTGTTTCTGGTTGAGGGTATTTCTTGGTGAGAACTATTTAATTTTTCTAAGAAAATCATTCCCTAATTGTCTTGGTTACTTTTTTCTTGTTGCTGAGACAAAATACCCAACACCCAAAATGAAGGAAGGAAAGGTTTATTTAGCTTACAGTTTGTGGAGGTTTCAGTCCATATTTGGCTGGTCCTGATGCGGAGTGGCACATGGCAGAGGGCAAACTGTTCAGGGCAGCAGAGCACAGCAAAACCAACCAGCAAAAGGGAGGAATAGCTGCAAGCAGCTTCCTTTCCTCCCCTACATTGTAAACAGCCTACCCCCACCCAGGGGGCGTGTGCCTCTCACACAGTCTCCATGCCCTCCTCTTCGGCAGGCTCAGGATGTTTACAAAGTAAGCACCCCAGCTTCCTGCTGAATCACTCAGTTAAACCTCCAGATTCCCCAAGTTGACAGAATGTATCAACCATAACACTAATACAAAAAAATCAGCTGTGTTTTAACACACAAACAATAAACAACTGAAAAAGTTAAGAATAATTTCACTTCTAATAGCATCAAAAATAATACAATAACTAGCAACAAATACAGCCAAACAGGCAAAAGATTTATACATTGAAAACTATAAAATATTAAATTAAGTCAGAAATAAATGTAAAGGTGAACAATTCCATGTTTATGAATTGCAAACTTAATAATGTTAATAATACTAGTCTATTGTTAATGCATTGAATAAAACATGTTAATTCTTCTCACATGCTGTATTCCCAACCTCTTAACAGTGCCTATATAAACTGATCTATAGACTCAATGCAATCCTTATTAAAATCTCAAAAAAATTTTTTTCAGAAATAGAAAAATAAATTTTGAAATGCATACAGACTCTTAACCATAAATTGTCAAAACAATCTTAAAAAAGAAAAACAAATCTGAGGTATTGATACTTTCGGGCTTTAAAACTTACTATAGATTTACAGTAATCAAAACAGTGTGGTACCAGCACACAGACTATTGACTTATGGCCAGAGGAATAGAATTGAAAGTTCAGATATAAACTCTCATGTATATGGTAAAAGAGTTTTTGACAACAGTGTTAAGGACCATCCATGGGAAAAGGACTGCCTTTTCCACAAATAGCTCTGAGGAAATGGGATATCCATATTAAAAAGAATGAAGTTGTACTCTATACAACATATAAACACTAATGCAAGATGGATCAAATATCTAAATATAAGATAAGAAACTTAAAAATTATAAAAGATAGTTTTGTGAAAATATAGGGGAAAGGCTTTCTGACGGTGTATTTTCTTGGACATTACACCAGAAGAACAGTCAACAAATCAAAAAGATAAACTGCACTTCATCAAAATCAAACTTTGTGGGTACTGTTAACAAAGTGAAAAGGAAATCCGCAGAATGGAGAAAAACATTTGCAAATCTGACATTTAACAGGGTGTTAATAATCAGAATATATAAAGAACCACTACTCAACAACAAGAAACATAACATTCAATTTTTAAAAAATGAATAAAAGACTTGAATAGACATTTCTTCAATGAAGAGATTCAAGTGGTCAATGTGCAAACTATTAGGGAAATACAAATTCAAACCTCAAAGAGTTACTGCTTCAAACCTATTAAAATGAGTGTGATAAAAATAGCTGTGCAGACACTCAAAAGCATTGGAAAGCAAGGACTCATATTTTTATGTTTATGATCACAGTATCATTATTCACAGTAGCCAAAAAGTGGGAACAACCCAAATGTCCATGGATGAATGAATGAATGAACCAGATGGGAAATTAGTCAACCATAAAAGGTAATAAAATTTTGATAGGTGCTACAACATGGATCAATTTTGCAAATATTATGCTAAGTGAAATGAAATAGACACAAAATTACACATACCGTATAATTCCATGTATATCTACTTCTGTAGAATGGGAAAATTTATAGAGAAAGTAAAATGGTGATGTCCTGGGATTGTGGGGGAGGGAGATGGGGACTCGGTACTTAATGGGTACAGAATTCCTATTTGGGAGGATGAAAAAAATCCTAGTGATGGGTGGTAGTGAGGGATAGTTACACGACAATGTGTGTGTGCCTAATAACACTGAATAATACGCTGCACTTAATAATGGTTGAAGTGGCAAATTTTGCATTATGTATAACTTATCACAATTTAAAAAAATAATCCTGTCACTGCACAGAAACCACAAGGTCGGTGTGTAGGGCTCAAGTCTCCTAAAATAAAGTTCTCTCTGTGACCACTGGGGAAATTGCTCCAAATGTATCTGATGACACATGTGCCTGGTGGGAGGCCACAGTGACTTCTGGGAGCCATTGGTTCATTCTAAATAAAGCAGATTCACTCAAGGAAAAAAAATGAGCTGCAATTGCAGAAAATTTTCCTGAACACACGATTATTGTATTATGTTCCTCTGAACCATGAGCTCTTATTACATGAGTTCTTTGCCCATGTCTGGAACTCTATCTTGTGGTCAAAAAAGGGAAAATTTTGTTAAAACTCTGAGGATATATATTGCATGTAGGGAGAAAGAGGCCAGTTTTTAAAGTGTCTCAAAGCACTTAAAAAATAGATACCCCCGACACTCTAAAAGAGGCTGGACCATAATTGCTGCATGGCCTTTAGTCAAAGTCCCCTCTTTTGTGTGGGCTCCATTTTAACCACATGGCTTTAAGGTTTCAAAGTGGGTGTGGCTTATAAATACCCAAATTACAGCAGCAAATCTGCGTGAATGATTTTTTCCCCTTTGTAATAATAATGTCAGAACTGTTATTACACTTGGCTCTGTGGGGGATTGGAAGTGTTTCTCAGAAGGAAGCTCTTCCAGCTCCAGGCTCTTTCAAGGGCTCTATTCCCATGTACTTGCTGGAAACTTTCAGGAAACCACATTCCTTTTCACGTCCCCGTTTAGCAATGTGATCTCTCCCAGCCAGAATACTTCCCAGACCACCTCATCAGCCAGGCCTGGGAATGGAATGTAACCACCAGGGGCTGTGCTTGGGGTTTAGGTCCTGTTTCCATGTTGTGTTTGAATGAGAGGAAAGGAATGGTTTTTTTTTTTTTTCTCCTGAGAATATTTTGTCAACCCCCAGCATATTTCAAAGGATTCAAAGTCTCTAATGAATCAAAGGATTCAAAGTCTCTAATCTGGGAATGAGGGGGAATGGAACTTGAGAGGACTATCATATTAGTTCTTTCTTGAAAGTGGCTAGTGTTGGCCAGGATTTCAGGTCAAGGGACCTTTGACAAGTGTCAGAAAAATCCACAGACATCTTACCAGTCACTTTCTATAACTGTTTGGGGCAAATAATCAGATCAAAGGAAATTAACTGTCAGAAGATCAAGATGGTGATCTCTTGTTTCATGATTTCCTATTTAAAAAGAGGGGGAAAGAAAAATCAAGTTAAAAAAAATGAGGATTTTGAATGGATTTTAGAAAATGCAGTAAAGTAAATCTCTACACAAAGCCAGAATATCCACAAATAAAGCCACATGCGCTATTGGGTTATCATCCACCAACCCTAGTTAGCAGTGGGTAGGGTCGTCGGAACACTTGACCCCAGTGACAAAGCTCCTGGTCACAGGGAGGTTTGTCTTAGTGGCCTGGCCCTTTCATGTTGTGTCTGTGTCATTTCACTGGATACATACATGTGGGAGAATTTGCCAGAATGGCAGGTGAACAGTGGGAGCAAAGAGGTATTTAGTAGTGAGTTATTGTATAGGTTTTATTTTATTCGGGTATTTATTTAAACCCAATTATTTAGTTTTCTATATAAGATAATTAAAATTTATTTCCTCCCTGACTGAAATGGTAAACTGGGATCATGCTGGCTATCAAAGATCTCTAAGTGCACCAGAAAGTTTGGGGGAAATCTCCATTATTCCCAAACTTGTCCCTGTGGTAGGAAAATGAACCTTATAATCTGCTTCTTAGTGAAAGAGCTAGAATCAGATGTGCAAGTCTGTTTATAGACTAACAAAGCCTAGTATTTACTAAAAAATAATGACAGCAGAAAGGCAACGGTTTGTGTTTCTTACCTCAGCAACCTCTTTCATCATAAGCTGTTGCTAAGCACCATATAAGTATTATACAACCTCAGAGGCAATAATTGTTTAGGTTTACATACTCGTGGATGTCTTTACTCACTACAGTTCTGGCAGTTTTCTTCTGGCTTCATATTTCACTTCCGGAGCATGTGTCCTTTAGCGGCATTTCAATGAAGGCCTGTGACCGATAACTTCTTTATCTGAAAAAGCCTATTTTGTTCTCCTTCTCTAAAAATAGTTTAGCTAAGTGTAAAATTCATCTCAGCCACGGTTTTCTTTTAACACTTTGAATATATTATGCCATTGTCTCTGGTCTATTTCTTTTGAGGAATCTGCTCTTAATCTAAATGCATTTTCTATGTGGTTACTTTTAAGATTTTCTTTCTCCCCTTGGTGTTTTGAATATGTCCAAGCGCAGATTTATTTTTAAACTTTCTGGTTGAGGTTTGGTGAGGCTCTTCATGTGGACTGTTTTCTTTCAATTTGGAAATTTCTCAGGGACTTCCTATTTACAATTGTGTCTCGCTCTCTGTTTTCTACTTTAAGATTCCTCTTAAACATTTCTCATAACCAAAGATATTATATCCAGCTGCATTAGGTGAAAAGTGCAGCTTCCTGGTGGAGGCCGGCTGACTTGGGCCCTGCTGGCTTTCTGCTTTGTCTTTCTCTGTACGTTTTTCCCACCTTGGGCACCATGTCTGTTTTCCACGAGGAAGAAGTTGAGAACTCAAGGGCCACCTTTGAGAAGGTACCCTCAGAAATTTACTTGGAAACCGAGACATCTATTTCATAGGACAAAAGGATGTTCCTTGGTTATTGCTTGGTTTTGAGGAGCTGGGAGGTCATTGTTTATGGTGGCATATTGCACCCAAACCAGCAACCTGTGAGTAAACATGGAAGAATGGGATTGGTATAAGAGTAAGCAGATTTGCAGTGTGTGTGGGTCCATCTCGTACCTTACATCTCACAGGGCTGCTGTTTATGCTATGGTTCCTTTGTCTACGCTTCAGCATTCTTAATAACTTCCTCAGCAACATACTCCAGTTCACTAATTCCTTCTTTGCCTAGGTACAACGATGAGGGTCAACTACTTGTGAATTTTTAATTTTGATAACTATTTCTGTCTGTATAAAATTGTTATCTTTTTCAGAACCCTCATTCTTTTTTTATTAAGTTTATTTGCACATTTTAGATATACATAACAATTGCATTCATCACAGGGAATTTGTACCTCTATATGGTATATTTTGATTCTTCTCTTTTCCCATCCCCTACCCTTCCTTCAACCCCTCCTCCCCTCCTTATTTACAAAAGCATTATTTTCATTTTTCTTTCTTCTCTCATTTTCTTTCTTTTTCCTCTCTTCCCCTACCCCCTTCTTTTATCCCTCTTCCCATTTGAACATTTTCTTCCTATTTCATAGTATCTATTTTATAGTTTGGTTTTTATTTATACTTTTGATTTTTCACACCAGAGAAACAATGCAGTATTTATACATGCTTGTCTGATTTATTCACTTAAGAATGTGGTCTCAAGGTGCATGCATTTATCTAGGAATGTCTCAAGTTATCTTTCTTCATTTCTGAGTAGTACTCCATTGAATAAATAAAGCAAAAATATAAATTCATTGGTTTGTGGGTATTCGGGCATCTTTCCAAGATTTAGCTATGACAAATTGTGCCACTACAAACATGGGTGTTCATATATGGCTATGGTGTGATGCTTTTAATTCTTCTGGGAAGATGCCAACAAGAAGAATAGCTGGGTTGAATAGTTTTAGTTTTTTGAGGAACCTTCACACTGATTTCTACAGTGGTTCCTTTTCCCACATAATCCAGCATTTGCTACTCCTTGATAATAGCCATTCTTTCTGGAGTGAGATGAAATCTCAGCATTGTTTTAATTTGCCTCTCTCAAATGGCCAGTGATGTTGAACATTTTTTCATATATTCGTTTGCTGTTTCTACTTCTTCATCTGAGAAGTGTCTACTTATTTCAGATGCCCACTTTTGGATTGGGTCTTTACATTTGGAGTGGGGGGGTCTGAGCTTTTGAGTTTTTGATATATCTAGATATTAGTTCTTTGTCTGAGAAACAGCTGGCAGACATTTTCCTACACTGTGGGTTGTCTCTTCACTCTGTTGGTGGTTTCTCTTGATGTGGAAAAGCTTTTTCACAAGATGAGATCACAGTTGATTCTTTAAGATAGTTCCTGTGGAACTGGATTTTGTTCAGAAGGTCTTCACTTCTACCAAAATCTTCAGGAGATCTACCTATTCTCCCGTCTAGCAGATTTAGCATTTCTCTTTTAACATTTAGACCTTTGATCTGCTTCTATTTTAGTTTAGTGCATGGCATGAGGTATGGGTTTACTTTTAATTAATCTATACCATATAGAAAATTAGTTTTCCCAGCACTCTTTATTAAAGAGGCTATTGTTCTTCCAGTAAAGGTGTTTGATTCCTTTGTGAAATATAAAGTGGGTAAGTATGTCTGGAGTTGTTTCTGCATCCTCTAACCTGTTCCATTGATCCTTGGGTCTATTTTTTGCCAGTACCATGTTGTTTTTATCACAGTAGCTTTGTAGTATAATTTCAAGTCAGGAATTGTGATGCCCCTTCCTTGCCTTTCTTGATCACAATTGCCTTTACTATTCTAGGTCTCTTTTGGTTCCAAATGAATTTGAGAATTGTTTTCTCTAATTCTGTGAGATATGCTATGGGAATTTTAGCCAGGATTGCTTTAAATCTGTATAATAATTTTGGAAGTATGGCCATTTTCACTATATTGGTTCTTCCTACCCAAGAACAAAGGATTTCTTTCCATTTTATGATATTCTGTTCAATCTGCCTTTATAATGCTGTAGTTTTCATGTAGAGGTCTTTTACTTCCTTCATTAGATTGATTTTTTTTTTTTTTGGATGCTATTGTGGAAGGTGTTGTTTCCCTAATTTCTCTCTCAGTGAGTTTGCTATTCTTGTACAGTAAGGCTCTTGATTTTTAGGTATTAACTTGGTATCCAGCTGTGTTACTGAATTTGATTATTAAACCTAGAAATCTTCTGTTGGAGTTTTTGGGGTCTTCTATGTAGAGTATCATGTCATCTGCAAATAATATCATTCTTCTTTAAAGGTGACTTATTCTTGATCAAGATGGCGGCTGGCAGGAGCAGCAACCATGCTGGCTTTGACTAGATCAGAGTCTAAGACAGATGGAGGTTTTAAAAATAGTTGGACTCATGCGCCGTGTGTGCCCGGAGCTGCAGAGTGACCGCCACGCGGGACCCCTGAGTGGGTGAGCTGTTTGTGTGCTGCGACCAGATTTCTGAGTCAGGGAGGAGCTCAGCCCACAGAGGAACTTCTGGGCAGCCGCCCTGCCTGCACGGACCCCTGGGCGGGGGAGCTGTTTGCGCACCACAACTGGATTTCTGAGTCTGGGAGGAGCTCAGCTCACAGAGGAACTTCTGGGCAGCCCCCCTGCCTGCAGGGACCCCTGGGCCAGTGAGCTGTTTACATGCCCCGGCCAGGTCTCTGGGTAGGGAGTAGCTTGGCCCACAAACCAGCATCTGAGCAGCCTTTTGAGCGGAACTCTTAGCAGAAAGCTTAAGGGACATTCCTCCAAAGAGAAGGAGCCATTGGAGCAGCCTTTGCAATGGACCTTTGCCTGGCGAACTGCCTGGGTAATTTATAGCTCAATAGTTTGAATCTGATATCCAAAAATGGGAAGACAGAAGAACAAAACGCAGTCTCAGAACTCAACCCCACCCAGAACAAGTCCTGGATGCAAGGATATAGGGGAACTAGGAAGCCACATACCTGCAAGTTCTGAAATGATTGCATTCGAAATAAAGAAACATCTCCATCAGGCCATAGAAGAGATTAAAGCAGAAATAAGCCACATACCTGCAATTTATGAAATGATTACGTCTGAAGTAATGAAACAACTCCATCAGGCCATAGAACAGATTAAAGCAGAAATTAGTCACATACCTGCAATTTCGGAAATGATCACATCTGAAGTAAAGAAACAACTCCACCAGGCCACAAAAGAGATTAAAGTAGAAATAATCTCTCAGACAAAAAAATGAACTGAAAACTATAATGGAAGAAATGTTCCACACACATAGAGAAGAAAAAAAAGAATAGAAGAAAATAGGAAACAAATGGAAATGTTACAAGAGCAATTTAGGAATGAATTACCATGAATGAAACAGGTCCAAAGAGATTGGCAGGAATTGAAAACTTCCATTGAAAGCTTGCAAAACTGCTTAAATGAAGTCAAAGATAGAATTTCAGATCTTTAAAACAGCGTGGCAGCTAATGAGCGTGAAAGGAAGGATCTCATAAAGTCATCAAGGATCCAAGAAAAATCAATCCAACAGCTGCAAGATGAGGCAAAAAGAAATAATATTCGAGTTATAGGAGTTAGTGAAACAGCAGGAGACAACGCAAATGACATAAAAAGAATATTTGCTGAAATAATAGCAGAAAATTTCCCAAACATGGTAAAAGATACTGAAGTACAGTTAATCGAGGCATATAGAACCCCAATGAGCCATAACCCGAAGAAAACTACACACAGACATATAATAGTCAAGATCCCAGACATCCAGCAAAAGAACATAATATTAAAAGCTGCTAGAGAAAAGAAACAGATCACCTATAAAGGAAAGCCCATCAGAATCACAACAGACTTCTCAACGGAAACCATGAAATCAAGAAGAGCTTGGAGCGAGGTATTACAGATTCTGAGACAAAACAGCTTCCAACACAGACTGATGTATCCTGTAAAACTATCCTTCAAATTCAATGGAGAAATAAAATATTTCCACGACAAAGAACAACTGAAGAACTTCATGAGTGCCAAACCAGCATTGCAAAAAGCACTAAAAGATATTCTAGACAGAGAAAAACGTGATCACAATCTCAAGAACAACAATAGAAAGAAACCCTCAAACAGAACAAGTAAGTAAACAGCAAAAGTAGGAAAACAACAGCAAGTAAATAACATGACTAGAATAAGCCAACATTTAACCATTATAACCATTAATGTACATGGCCTCAATTCACCAGTCAAAAGGAAAAGATTGGCAGAGTGAATTAAGGAACACAATCCAACCATATGCTGTATACAGGAAACACATTTTACTCAAAAGGAAAACCACAGGCTGAAAGTTAAAGGATGGAAAACAACTCTCCATGGAACAGGTCCCCAGAAAAAAGCAGGGGTAGCTATTATGTTTGCAGACAATGTAAACTTCAAACCAAAAACAATCAAAAGAGATAAAAAGGGCCATTACATACTAGCTAGGGGAAAGCTGCAAGAGGAAGAGGTAACAATCCTAAACATTTATGCACCAAACAATGGAGCACCAAACTTTATAAGTCAAATCTTAACAGACGTGAAAAATCAAATAACTAATAACATTATTGTAATAGGGGACCTACACATCCCTCTGATACAAAGAGACAGGTCAACTGGACAGAAACTCAGCAAAGAAATAACAGACCTGAACCAAAAGTGTGAACAAATGGACTTAGTAGATGTATACAGAGTGTTCCACCCCACAACATCAGAATACACATTTTTCTTAGCTGCACATGGGTCTTTCTCTAAAATTGACCACATTCTAGCCCATAGAGCATATCTATCTAAATGCAAAAGAATTGGAAGTTATCCCATGCATATTATCTGACCACAGTGCAATGAAATTGGAAATTAATGACAAAGAGAACTCCAAAAACTGCATAAACCTTGGAAATTAGACAACAACCTCCTGAATAACCAGTGGATCACACAAGAAGTTAAAGAAGAAATTAAAAAATAACTACAAACAAATGAAAATGCAAATACAACCTACTGGAATTTGTGGGATGCAATGAAAGCAGTCCTCAGAGGGAAATTTAAAGCGATGAACTCATATATGAAGAAAACAGAAAGAGAGCAAATAAATAGACTAATGCTACACCTCAAACTCTTAGAAAAAGAGCAACAAACCAAACCAAAAGCCCAAAGAAGGGAGGAGATTATAAAACTCAGGGCAGAAATTAATGCAATTGAAATGAAGAAAACTCTACAAAAAATAAGTGAATCAAAGAGTTGGTTTTTTGAAGGAATAAATAAAATTGAAAAACCCCTAGCCAACATTATCAAAAAAAGAAGGGAAAGAACTCAAATTCATGTAATAAGGAATGAAAAGGATGAAATCACTACAGATCCCACAGAAATCCAAAAGATCATTAATACCTACCTTGAAAATCTTTGCTCCCATAGGATAGAAAATTCAGAAGAAATGGACAGATTCCTAGAAAGGTACAAATTACCAACATTAAATCAGGAAGATTAAAAAAACCTGAACAACCCAATACCAATTAATGAGATTGAAAATGTCACTAAAAACTTACCAACAAAGAAAAGCCCAGGCCCCGATGGATTCACAGCAGAATTCTATAAAACATTCAGAGAAGATCTAATGCCAACACTCCTCAAACTCTTTAATGAAATCGAAAAGGAAGCAACTCTCCCCAACACATTTCTGGAGGCAAGTATTATATTGGTACCAAAACCAGAGAAAGACCCAACCAAGAAAGAGAGCTACAGGCCAATCTCGCTAATGAACATAGATGCAAAGATACTCAACAAAATACTGGCAAACAGATTAAAGCGAATCATAAGGAAAATTATACACCACGACCAGGTAGGATTCACTCCAGGAATGCAGGGATGGTTCAATATTCGCAAATCAATTAATATAATACAATATATTAATACAGTCAAAGACAAAAACCACATGATCATCTCAATAGATGCAGAGTAGGCTTTCGATAAAGTCCAACATACATTCATGTTAAAAGCCTTAGAAAAAATAGGAATAGATGGCCTCTACCTCAATCTGATCAAAGCCATCTACAACAAACCAACAGCCAACATCAACTAAATGGACATAAACTGAAAACCTTCACTTTAAAGTCAGGAACGAGACAAGGATGTCCATTGTCACCACTCCTATTCAACATAGTTCTGGAAGCATTAGCCAGAGCAATCAGACAAGAGAGAGAAATAAAAGGAATAAGGATAGGAAAGGAAGAAGTCAAACTATCACTATTTGCAGATGACATGATACTATACATGGAGGACCCCAAAAACGCCACAAGAAAACTCCTGGAATTAATTGACAAATTCGGCAGCGTAGCTGGATACAAAGTCAACACCCAAAAATCAATAGCATTCCTGTACACAAACAACAAACAGACTGAGAGAGAAATTGAGGAAACCATACCCTTTACAATAGCAACCAAGAAATTGAAATACTTAGGGATCAATCTAACAAAGAATGTGAAAGATTTATTCAGTGAAAACTACAATACTCTGAAAAAGGAGATTGAAGAGGATTTCAATAAATGGAAAAACATACCATGCTCATGGTTAGGAAGAACTA